>JABFPN010002988.1:0-19688 GCA_022817305.1 Leptoteleia sp. ZL-2020
TTTTGTTATCTGTTGAAAATTCACGCATGAAACATTTTTTCACGTCTATTTCCCGCTTTTTCACGTATGGATCAAATTCCAGGCTAATTCCCGCTTTTCCCGCTTTTCCCGCGCGGTGGACACCCTGTCAATATTGTTTACTCCGTCTAAATCAATATATATGACAATTATTTGAATTGTTGAAAGATGGAATATAATTTTTATTATTCGAGCAAATAAAAAAAATATAATTCCTGAATATTAAATTAATTATAAAATAAAATATTCATTAAATTTACATAAAAAAATTAACTTTTTAATTTAGTCATAAAATAACAAATAAAACAGATTAATAATATTACAACATTTATGATATATATACGTTTGCTATTTCCAAGTAATGTTAAATTTACATTTAGATGTAAAAATTGTTACTTTTAAACGTGTATCTTATAACTCTATATTAACATTAATATTATAATTTAATGTATCAGCATAGCAACATATTGTGATGTTTATTGTAAAGTTAAGAATCATGTCCCTCGTTCCTAGTAAACCAAACATTTCTACGTTATTTTTTAAGCGATATATCTTTTAAGCGACAATCTGTATTGTGAAGCGCTGACTGCACAGCGATTTTTTGTGTAACATATCAATTGTCAGACGACAGACAGTACTCGTAATATAGCACCAAAATTTAAAAAAAAATTAAACATGCAAGCAAGGAGAAAATACTATTTTTTTGTATTGCTTAGAAATATTTCTACACGAACAAAGTGTTATTTAAATAAGGACTAAGTAAAGTTGTGTTCTTTCATAAGAAATTTACATTACATTTTTTTTCATAATTTGAAAATATTTCTAACAATCACTGCGAAAAAGTTACTTCACGAAGTTTGAATTTAAAACTAATAAATCTGACATTTACATTAACAGTATACAGTAGCCTTATATTTGCAAATTGTTTGATTATAAAACTGGCCAACTTTCGATCTTTTTAATATTAATTCTCTCTCGCAGTACTCTTATCGCAAAACTTGGAATGATTCTGAAAATAAGTCAGGAAATTTTGATTTAGACTTTATTGAACGTAAAACATTAATAAAAATTTCTAACATGTTAACGAAGTAGAAATATAATTTAAAAAATTAACAAAAATTAATGACAGATACAATCTTAAGTTAATAAAATATATTGACACGTTGGAAACTATAAACGTTCGTTTTAAAGCAATAATTGTCAGATAAATTGATAGATATGGTATCCTAACTTAAGATAATATTTTGTTGACTTCTTTTTGAATATATGTCTATTTTATTAACAATGTTAGTAATTTTTTAGATCTTTTCCTTCCATGTACTAAATTTCAGAATATTCGTTACTATGGTGATTAATATATTATGTCATTAATATTGTATTTGGCGATAAAATATAGAAAGTGTATTATTATAAAAAAGAAATAAATAAATCCCGTATAAACAATTTTCAAGTACATTTGGTAAAAAAAATGTTTTGAAATTGAAAGAAATTTTAAAGTATGAAATAAATATGTTTATTTTATAGGTTATTGATAAAGTTTACCCTTTAATCTGGCAGTTTCATGAATAAAATCACAACCTTATATAATATGATAAAAGTAGATAAACTTTCTTAAATGTATCTGGATCATCATTGATTAATGCATTGTCATGTCGTATTAAATTATGGAAATTGATACTAAAGTTTGAATGAGTGCAATATACACGTTACCAAAACTTATCCCCCCATTTTCTAAGCGTTATTTTGCAGTTTTCAAATTTACATTCAATTTTAAATAAACGATCATTTTGATAGAAATGATGAACATGTTTTAACAACAAAGCTGTTGTTTATGGAACAAAGTTGCATATTTCCCACTGGATTTCCCACCAACTCGTGTATTGGTATTACTAGTCAAAGAAAATAATTACTCAATACGTATTTTGATCAAGTTCAATAAGATTACAATCGACTTGATCAATTATCAGGCATTTTGAATTCTGCACTGAGAGAAAAAAATATTAATTTTTAATAAAAAGTTTGCCAGCTTGGCATTATACTTGCAAAATATCATTATATGCCAAACTAAATTATGAAAATTTATTAAATCAGTTTATTAAAAATTGTAATTCCATATAGTTTTGTGCAATTTGACATTCTGTCTTATGAACGGGATAGGTTAGAGACACTGATTAATGACACTTAATGGACAAAACATGTAATAAACAGTTTGTCAAAAATTAGAATTCAGTTTATTAAAATTTGAAATCCCTTGGTTTCTAATTTTTAATATTCTTTTTTCTCCATGTGAAAATAATACTTCCACAAACCTAAAAACAGTCTGAAAAACTGAAATAGTATAGTGTTAATTCCAGACTCTCTTTTTTGCAGCGTTGATAAAATAACGCAGTAAAGAACTGTACGCAGTACAAAATGAAACTGGTGATAGTATTAATTACCGGATCGCCATGTATTAAAACATCGCCATTACGGCGTTTCCTTACTGACAGAAATGACTAAAAATTTTAATGCAAAAACAGACCACGTCAACAATGTTATTAGTAACGATAGACTTTAATTCCAGTCATGAGTAGTGTGGTCATTACAATTGCAATAACTTGATATCTTCCTGCACAGTGTAAGTTATGTTCATAATCTAACAAATACATCGAACAATGTAATTTCCAATGGAAGCACTGTCATTTAATTACCGGTGTTGTATACGGTTGACAAGCGAGACGAATTCCGTCGTGTCGCAATTTCTCCTGCAGCAGAGTCCTTAGTTGCATCCTGGGGATTCTAACGAGTTCGGCTTTACCTTCCTCGTATTCGTCAGCGAATTTGGTTAGCTCCTGACCACCGCTGGAAGAGCTCGCGGTTGGCGAAACCCTCTGGGCGTCCTTCTCGCTTACAGGCTTTTCTGAGGAGGTTCTCGAGGACTTGGAACTTATGTTGTCGCAAAAACAATCGCTCGTCTCCTCAAGAGTAAAGTAGACACTCGCAGCCCCCTCTTCGCGTAGAGTTTTTACCGACTGCAGCAACCGAACCCGATGAGTCTGATTAAATACACCGATGGCGTCGAGATCGGGATCGCCAATTTGCTTGCAAATCTCAAGGTCATCATATCCGTTGTCAATAAACGACTCGGAATATTGGCCAAGGTGGAGCGACCGCAGCCACTCCACCACGATATTGCTCGCCACAGTCATCCCTTTTCCTTATCGAACGCGACCAATAAGTATTGCAAATATTCTTCTGTAATTTATACGACCACCCGCGCGTTCATCGTCAGATTGCAATTGTTCCACAATTTGACATATCCATAAACCGATTATCGGACAATCTAAACGTCACCTGGATTGTCACCCGAACGTCACTCCCGAGACTGCTCCTCCAGAATCTCGGCAGGTCTTGCAATTGATGCGAAACGAGATAGCTTCCCAGCTGCGAGCGGTCGTTACTCGCTCGCTCGACCTTGAGACCCGTTCCGACTTCTCTTGTTTCCTTCTGACAGCGACGAAACCTGCAGGTCCCTTTCTCTTTTGCAACTTATTATTTCGTATTAGGAGTACGATTGTGTGTCACGAAAGTCAACAATCTCTTTCTCCCCGGACAGCCAAGTGCCGGTAAATACTTTGTTCTAAACGGTGATGTCTTTGTTTCGATGGGTCTCGTACGTTTATTACCAGTTCGAGACCTTGGTTCGGCCACAAAGTGACTCACGATGTCGTCAATTCGGAGCCGGTACACGCGCTCTCGGAATGCGCGACGATACACTCGTCCGCCCGAAGAAGCTCGTTAACCACCTGCAATGTACCTTCTCTACTGATATTGATAATTCTGTGCTTGCTACTTAATTTTTCCCCCTTTTTCTTTTTTCTTTTTTTTTTTTTTCTTTTCGCGAATGAGTGTGCGCGGCTGGTGTTTTTACAAGACCGCATTTTACAAGCCAGAACGCTGATAATCATGATAATTCGAAATATAATAAACACGACTACCAGATTAGAGATTGCACACTTTTTGCCAAAGCGCGGCCATGGCGAGCAACGCGGTGTGCGTTCGGATTTCACTTATTCGTGTATAACAAGTCATTCTGTGCGCTTGACAATGATCAAAGTATATATTTTAAATTAACGTAGGCGCTTAATATAACAGCGAGTGTGATATTTCAATAGATTTAAAGGAGGAACGCGAGTAATTTTATGTATAAATGTTGGATTGAAAGAAGAAATGATTGGTTGTGAGCAAATTATCAATAATTAAAATAACTAGGGTTTTTGATTTGAAAAAAAAAAAAAAAAAAAAAACAGGTTTACTTAGAGTGACCGGAAATATTGATTAAAATTAAATTTTATTTGTTCTTTACTGGAATGTTTTGGTACATTATTATATTTGAGTTAAATCGTTATATGTAGAAATTGACAAGTGTGTGTAACTGATAATAAATTTGTAAATTTCAATTTTCGATATAGAATTTTAAAATTAACTCGTTGTTTCCAGTGTTACATAATACATAAATAGTATACGTAATTAATTTCCATTTTAATATTGATATTTAAATTTTATGCAGACTGTTAAAAATGTAGGCGTCAAATTAATTAAGGCAATCAATGAGCGAAAACTATCAATTTAATTGCATTAATAACAGTATTCCATTCGAATGAGCATTTCATCGGATAATTAATTTCATTAATCATTCAATCGAGTCCAGAAATCCAACAAATGATACACAAATTACTAACGCAATTATTAAGTGTGTCTCATTATTAAACTAAGAAATTATCGAGCGTTATTTTGCGTTGTTATCGTCAAAGTATTCCTAGCGGGTACGACTGGGGGACAAATTTAAATAGGAAATCGTAAATCTGTAATATGTATGTTAAAATATGGAAAAACGAGACCATTTTTATTCGACGTTAGCCTATTAAAAACAGAAGAAGAAGAAGAAGAAGAAGAAGAAGAAGAAGAAAAAAAGAGAAAAACGTAGCAAACAAATGATCTCATAGTTCCGGCATTCGCGGGGAGATATACCGAGATCACGATACAAAACAAAGTAAGAGTTGCGAGAGCGCTGGTGGATTTACATAGGCTGGAGGAGCAGGGCCAGGCGGACAACGCTCGGACCACGTGGACGCGCCGATCTTATTGAGCCGCCGCGCACCGCGCAGCGCCTTCGTGTGCGCGCAAATGTATGCAGCACACTTGGAAACGCACGACGTGCGTTGTCGGGGCCGCGCGCATAACGCATGCGCACGCATCCGACAAGCGACGCAATGCAGGACACAGAAGTGCCGCGGCATCAGAGCGCATGCCTCGTTGCGCTAAGAATAACGACCGCCCACGTACGAGACATCTCGTGAGATTATGATTATTATCCTCGCTCGTTTTCGCCTACTTATTAACCGCTCTTTTTCCATTCGTCCGAAATTTGCTCAATTGTTTTGTCGCCTTCAAACCGGTAACGTTCGTTCGCGGCTTTATGGATTTGCATATTTTTCGGCCGGTTAAATTACACGAAACTTAAAACAGTTTATTACGCGTCCTCGTACAAATTTATGCCCCGACGGTGACGTCCCAGTCACTCAGTGATTTTTCACTGTAATGAAAAAATAAGCGCAACGATTGCGCAATGATTCTGCGGTAAATGTTGCGACACTTTTGTAACATCATGAAATCTTTGAATTTTTTAGTATTAATGAATGTCCCAAATTGATATGACGTTGAAAAAAATTGTGTACATGTAAACAGTTACTATATGGCAAACATATTCAAGTTTAAAGCTTATAATAAAGTCATGGTAATATATTGCGTCTTTCATTAGTTGTCATTTTGTACAGTGGCCATCAGATTTATCAGGCTTATGAATTAATCTAATTAGATTTTCGTTTAAGTATTTTCATGGTTTGAAAGACAGTATAGTAATAAATATGTATGTAATTTTGGCAAAATTTTATAATATTAGAGTTATCTTTTTTGTATTTCTATTTCGTCATTAAATTATTTCAAATTCAAATTATACTAGAAGAATCACAAAACTAAAATGATAAAGGCATTACTTTCGAAAATCTTTTACAACTAAATTGCTAAGCATATTTTACAATTTTTTGATAATGTTAAAAGTAAGTTAAAAAATGGCTTAAATATACATTTAGTTTTCATAATGAAACCATAGAATCCAATGCAATCATTTACAACTGAAAATGAAATACTCGATATCAGAATGATACGAGGGAATATGTTTGGCTGTGAATTATAGTTTCGTAATAACCATATTTCGTGCGAACTGATTTCGTTTAGAGTAACCATTTGAAGGATTTATTGGGGCGACGGGGTTGTAAATCAGCGAGTCGATTGTCGTCAGAGCAGTATTAATTCGCGGCTAGGATCGGACGATGAGCGCGATACGCTCATTGAACTCTCGCTGGCAAGTTACGAGGAGACCACCTGCATCAACTGACATTATGCGAAGATGATACATAATCGCGGTACAATGAGGTGCGCATGCCATGTTACCTCTTTCCTGCTTTATCGTGACACCGGCCACCTTGAAGTGCTCGATCACACACACTTGCTACTCGAATAACCGAATACTTATTCACAACGGAAACTTATGTTTTGCTGATAAACTCACACGTACCACGGATTATCCTAATTAATTTTCTGTACTTCAAATTGACATTTCAATTCAAGAACTTTCATATTCGTACGTGTATTAATTTATGATTGTAAAAGTCTTTCCTTTATTCTCATTTCATTGCTGGCATTTATTTCTTGCTCTCTGATTTCTTACCAAACGTTTGCGTTAAAAATATCAACGACAATTATTAATTATATGAAAAACAAATTTACATAAAAATCTTCTAATTTCGATTAAATTCATTTTAAGAGTTTTGATTAAATTCCATGAATTTTGGTTAAATTAACTATATTATGGTTATTTAAGCTAAAATTGAGTAATTGAAACTAAAAATTTATAGTAATCCGTTGTAGTAGTGTGCCCGTTAAAAAATTCTTTTACACTTTGTATTATGACCGAAAATTTTATGTTTATTGAATCTCGATGAAAAGAGAAATATTTTACTTTGCATTCATACTTTATCACGGCCGTTTAATATTTTTATTATGTGACGCATTTGCTTCTTATCTTAAAAACTTAATTCCAAAAGTAAGACAGAACGATTGCGGTTCAGGTATGATAATATTAATGTAGCAAGTGTACATTTACCAAATGTTCGGTGTGATTAAATGGAGCGATGATTTTTAAATAATGGAACGAGCATATCTCTTTGACACGTCACATTTTTCATATTTAAAATGCATAGAGAAATCGTGAATACAATATTTCCGGGCCAATTTGTATATTGCAGCAAGAAGATTGTCTACCTCCCTCAACCGGCGATACAATCGTTCTCAACTCCCAAACCACTTTCATCGCTGTTACACAAAATGAAGCACGGTTATCGCTTTTTATATGCGATAAATGTGCGGAATAAAAACGAATGAAAAATATATTAATAAAATACTAAGAAAACTGTACTGTGCCAATGAAAATACTAAGGATTAACTACAACAAGAGTAAAACTTTTTACCTAACAATTGTTAAGAATAAATTAAGACATTTTAAATGTAAACACTGAGAGAAATTTATTAGTAGTTGACATTAAATTTTATTAAAAGAAATATTAGGGAAAATATCGTATTCGGAGAAAAGAACCCGTTACTTCAGAATCGCAAGTTTTACTTTGCAAAAATATATCTATGACTGGCAATATTTAGGCCACGCTCCCCTCGTATGCGTGCATTGATGATTGAGGTGACGGGTTCTACTATTCTTTGGTAAAATTTTTTTTCTATTATATTTTGAAAATGTGTTTCATAAATTTTACTATTTCATATTGTAAGTAGTACTATAAATCCACATAAATCTCAAATTTTATATAAAAAATAGCAACTACCAATAAATTTCTCTCAGTGTAGAAAAAAAATGTCCCCTTTTCACGATAAATGCCGGTTTTTTAAATATAATTTTCTCCATTTAAAAGCAGAACCTATCAAATTGAACCGTATTAATCCAAATTCAAATATTTCATAATCAAATGCATGTCGAATAAGAGAAATGCTTTTCATTATTAATCGAAAAACGAGCACAAAAGCACCGTTTAACTCAAGGCAAATCAGATTTACCTCGGTCGGAAGAAAACGGATAATTTATACTTTAATTGCGGCGAATCATTTTTCAATACACGGCAGTTCCAATATGGAAGGTGTAACTAAAATGAGCCCGGTGCCGCGATATAAATGGTTAAGAGTCGACGATTGTGCGGGGCAGCGTTATATCAAAGCTTCAAATCAACGGTGACATTGATTACGCAAGCTATTTATCGCCGAATGCAACAAAAGGTCTTATGCAAGAGGGTAAACAAACGACGGCCGTCTCCTCCATCGCAATATTCTCGGTACGCACGTAACCTGAATTTCGCGTTCCGTGAGTCAGCTCTCGTGAGCGTTGCTCGCAAAAAGCCGCCCCCCCCCTCCCCTCGCACCGGTCGCCAAAACGATCGTGCGGATACGACATGTCGCCTGTCGGCGAGACTTTAGGGACGCATCTTGTGCCACCAGCAACCGACGCGACCGCATGTCGACTGCGTGAAAGTTCCAAACAAAGATAAATTTGTCTCGCGTATTTCCACCTTCGCACCGCGCCTTCTCGGCCGATTCGGATTGCCACATCGGCCGGAATACGATGCCGGACGGCCGGCCGGCCAACGTCGCTCACTCAACTTGGACATTTCTTCTTCGTTTTCATTCCGTTTCTTCATTTCATTTCTCTCGACTCTCCCGTCGCTTTGATTTTCAGTCGTATCAGCGCCGCGATCTAATAAAAAATTCACCTTTACTTTCGTCTCTGCTCGCTGGTGGCCCCACACTCAGAAAAATGCAGTTGGATTTCTATTTAAATTAAATAGAATCTATTTGTCATAAATAGAATTATTCTTACATTAAGAATTTTTACAAGTATTAAATAGAAAATCTATTAAATATAAGAAGATTCTATTACTCTTAAATAGACAGTTTTGTGAGTGCACGTGAGTGCGATCCAACGATTTTTCAATCTTTTGGAATTCAATTTAGCATCGTTTTAAGTAATTATGCACTGAACAAAAAATGTTGAGTGCTTCCAACTCGATAGTAGAGTTTAATGAAATAAATTATTATTAATAATGTATTATTTAATACTGTTGTTTCTAAATGGTATTATATTTTAAAGAAGACGACATAAAAAGCTATACTTAATGAGTATTTCAAGAAAATATCATATTTTGAAGTCTAAAATTTAGCTCTAAATGAGTTTATTTTGAAAATAGAAAATTGATCTTTTAACACACGCGACTTTCTGGAGATATTTTTTAGTTATTTATAAATTTGTCTGTGGTTGTAAGCATAAATACTTTACGATGCGTTGACAAGTATTTCACGAATTTGGCTCGTTAATAAACATTTGGATTAAGTGCTGTGTGTTTCATATGCAGCTTATACATTTTTTGCTCCATTTTCTAACATTAACACGACAATTTGTGCATTAGTTGTATTTCTCAAGCCACTTGAAAATAGTACGTTCACTCGAATACGAAAATTTAGGTGAAATTTGGTAGAATAAATTCTTTTTATACCGTCTGTTAAAGTTTGTAAATTTACCTAGTAAAAGAAACAATTATTGAAAGTAATTTAAATTAACAAACAAATTACTTGAATTCTGTACAATGAAAGAAATTCACAGCGTAAAAATTTGTCTTGGCCAAAAATCTCTCAAATAAAAAGAAAATAATTTAGAAGAATAATATATTAGATTGTATACAAACTTATTGCAATGAAATTCATTATTTTCCTTGTGTACAATTTACTTTTTGAAACAGGTAAAATTGTATATAACCTACACTGAGAATATTTTTGAAAAAACTGTAATTTTCCGTTGAAATTTAGGAATATGATGTACAAGGTTGCAAAAAGTACGATAAAAAATTGTACTATATATTCAAACATTTGTAAAAATAAAGTGAAAAATCATAATATTTACGTGTTTTATGAACGCATTTTACAATTTTTGATTGTAACTTTTTGGCTGTATCCACTATATCCTCAAATTACAAAAAAAAAAAAAAAAGAAAAAGATTACAATTTCTACAAAAATTTCTCTCTCAGTGTACATTTAAGAAGTCTGAATATGTAAGTATACATTCACACTGCACTAATAAAAATTGGCCGTTTCTTCGAAGATTCATGTATTATACTATGTATTTTCAATACATTTTCAAGTAGAAAATTGAAAGTCGACCTTCTGATATACGGAATGACTTTTTACAATACTACAGTACCGCCTGAAATACTACATTTAACAACTAAATTCCTTTCGGTTGAATAAAATAAGTATCGCGGTGGCATTGTGAGAAGGCAGTAAATGCCGAGGTGAACTAACAAGTAGAGTCTGGCCTTAATGAGAAGCAAAAGTAAAGCGCGCTCCGTTAGTATGACAAAAGAAAGTGGAGGGAATTTCGTGGGCCATGTCGGTGCGGTGTTTTCAAGAGAAAAAGAGAGAGATTGGCGGACAAGTTGGAGCAAAAGGAGCGCGCGGGTCGCAGGTCAGCCGCGCGGGCTGTTACGTCGCTGTGTGTAGCTTGTCATACGATATGTTGCCGCGTACCTTATGATAGCGGCGTTAGAGGATCCGTGGCACAAAGATGCACAATAGACGCGAGATGCCCGTGTACGCGCGGACCACCTTTAACACCCACCCGCGAGCCGCTATCTCTCAGCCGGTCGGCGAATCCCTTTCTAAAACAAACGCTCCGGGGGGATGCCAGGTCGTTTCATGCTTCTCATTTCTTGCGCCTTGTCCCCCCGGCTGCTCGTTACGAGGCCGCCAGATCTATAGATTTATAATAACGCGACTCTCTTCTTCCCTCCCGTCAGTTGTGACCGAATTCAACAGTCTGGTCAAATTTGATACGCATAAATTACGCGCTCGCATTGCACGACGGCAATGGGAGGGAAAGGGAGAGAGGGAGAGAGGTAGAGAGGTAGAGAGATAAAGAAGAAGAACTTTGCGACGAGCAAATGGAAGCAAAGACTAAAACAAAATATCCCTCGATACATTTTACATTTTGCGTCTAATTCCATTTTTATAAGGTTCAAAATGTATCGAAAAAGTATTGTTTTAATTGTTCGTCCTTCCAGAAATACAATGAGTGAAAAAATGTAAAAACAATTGAGATTTTTCGTTGTAATTAGAAGACATAATCGACAATGTGGTAAAAAGTACAATATATTCAGAAATTTGTATATATAAGATGAAGTATCACAATATTTACTACGAATGATAATAATTTTGTCAACGAATTTTCTCCCAGTGTGTAAAAACTTTGTTCATTTGAATTTTTTCCTGTTAAAAACGTCCCGTTTTTGGGATTCAGAGACGAGCCATAAAAAAGGGCTTGAAAAGAAGCGAAAATAATTGAGTAAAAGATGGCAAAAGTGTTTGGCGGCCATTAACGTTACTCAAGATTCATTAAAATATACTTAACATTAAAGGCCTCGTTTTAAAATGATATTGAATTTTAAGGGGGACCCCGTTAGATTAGCCGGAGAGAACCGGTAAGCGATTTTGGGGAGGTAGGCAATTTGGGGGCCCGGTAAGGAGGTTCCGATTAGACGGATTTATGTATTGGTAAATTGCGCGTACACAGGAGAGGAAAGTATTGACCGTCCAATAAGTAACGATAATTACAAGCTAATGACCGCCGGGGGCCAAACTCGAACTCGCGCGCCAAACGTATTCGGTATTTAAATGAATCGATCGATCGAGCGTGTTGCGCTCGCGCATTATGCAAATGCCGCGAAAACACGCAAAAGTTTTCTGCAAAACCAATTACGTGGCCCCCGCGACAGCGGCACCGTGTCTCAAGCCTAACTTAATTGCCCGCCCGGCACGCCGCGCCGCCGGAAATACATAACTTTTTCGCGGCGTCCAATTTTTTATAACTTTATTACATTAAATAAACGCGGCCGGTACGGTATTTGCATGTGAAAGAAATTGAAATGTAAATTAGCCCGCGCGACGGTCGCTCGCGTGAAATCGCATTAATTTGACGACGACTACGACAAAGCCGTAATTTGCAAAGCCTTTCATTGTGTCACTTTGTGAAAAGAAGTTCATTGCGAAGCGACGAAAAAAAAGAAAAAAAAAAAAAAAAAAAAAGGAAAGGGAGAAAAAACCGCCGGCTTTCGTTCCTTTTCTCGTTTTTGCACGCCTCTTTGCGACCTGGCTTACGAGAAGGGGCGCATAAAAAGCGGCACACTTGCCTCGGCCCCGAGAAAAATGAACAAGAGCACGCGCGCGACCGTACGTAAATAGTCAATGCGCCAACATTATTCATTCGGACAATTTGCCCGGCGATTATTTACTTTGGATGGAGATTGAGAGGTTACGTGCGACCGTCTCAACGCAACCTTTACGTGTCGCCATTTTCAAACGCGCGGCGACTGATATTCAATTTGTCCCCGTAAGCTTTCACTGTTTTGCGTTATTGTAAACAAGTTTCCATTTTATTGCAACGGATCGAGGCGAGTCAATAATTGAAATAAATTATTTGAATAATCATTGCATTACGTATGTTTGTCATTATCAATAAAGTCGTTTAATTTGTGTTTAAAATATTTCTGCACAAGGAAAAATGAGCATTACAATTTAAAGAAAAAAAAAAACTAAATTTAGGTAAACAAAATTCTAATTTGTGTCAAACTTTTCAGGCTTTTACATATCGAGAAATTGAAATGAATGAGAAATGAATATGGAAAGAATTCCATATTTAAGAAACACGAGATTTTAAGATTTTTTAAAATATATAGTTTTCTTACATAACATATCAAAAATTGTTCTATATATATATATATATATATATAGATCTCAATTTGTAAGATTGCTACTTAACAGTTTGTGATATTTTGAAAAAGAAAAAAAAATTTGAAATGTTAGAGCCTTAAAAATATTTAATTGATTTTAAAGCTATTTTAATTTATATTCTCTGTTGTAAAGGGTATGTACCCGTTCAAGTTAAATAAATAAATATATATATATATATACATTTAACGACGTATTGTATCATGAACGCACTTGGAAAAGCAGTACAACGACCTAGCAACGCAACGTCATTCAAATGAAGCTAAATATAAGAAAAAAATAATAAAGGAAGAAATATTAAAGTACCGAACAAAGAATTCGCTTCCTTGTTTAGTTTGCTTACTAATCACAATTTAAAGAACACTCGAGAAGTGTTCTTTTGGATCCCAAGGAGCTTATTATTTTTCTACACCTCTCGACGACCTTCAATGACATTGCTTTGTGAGCAGCGCAAAACATTATTTCAATCGTTGGGATTTGCTTTAATGCAAAACAAACATTTGATTCTCGTAATTCTTCGTACCTTCGTATAGCTCGGACTGATTTGAATAACGGGCTCGAAGGAAACGAAACCATTTAGCTCGGACTTTGACGCGTCATCGGTGGCGCTATTTCTCGATAAATTGTCGGCGCAAATAAATTTGGTTCGACGGTCATAATTTTACGATCAAGGCTGAGCTCTCGTTTGAATAAATAAACTATTTGTTTGCTGGTAATTTCTCAAATAGGTAAAAAAAATGCGTCATTGAGCAGCGCGTTCCAGCAGCTGCGAGCTCCACGCAACAAAGACAATTCAACGAAACGAACGAGCCCGTTATTGTTAATTAAACACTCACATATTAAACATATTGATGCGGAAAATAACTAACCCGTCTCGATCGGAGACTAATCGATTGTCCATTTTTTTCCTCAATAAATTTTTCATTTTTTGTTACAGAAAAGGTATTACCACGTATTTTAAATAAATTATGTATCTCCGGTTAAAATTCAGTTGAGCCGTGCCATATTATTGGTATAATCCCTTTTAAAATACACAGCCCTATCTATGGGTACCATATCAAGGCCGCACCAGGCTTTCATTAGGAATACCTGATAAAGAGTATTTAAAGGATGGCCCGATTATATAGGTTTCAAGACGGAGGTCAACTATAGGGTGGTCTAATACATACTTAGCATTACACTCATGAACATCATCCTTTTTGGATACCTTAACGGTGCCATATTTCTCCCTAAATTCAATTTTTATTAGGGATACGACGTCTTGATAATGAATGTTAAATATCTTTCATATTTATTATCATTAACTTCCAGTTGACGTGATAAAAATAGGCAATCTTTTTTCTGTCACACTCTTTAATTTTTCTCTTTAAGAAAAATGTTGTCATTTCTGACAAATTTGTGCAGATCAGATTAGAATTACCGCCCATTATGAACTGTAACGTTAACTTTATCGCACAGTACGGTAACTTTTCATCAAATTTTTTTTTCTCTGTTCACATATAAACTGGAACAGGTTGTTTCAATGAATGGTTCATCGTCAATTTTCAAGGTACTTTGCTTGAAATCGCCAACAATAATTGCAACGGTTGGCAGTGAAATAATGATATCTATTTTCCAACGAATGATCTGTATTCGCGGGAATAAAATACGTCACGTTTAATAGCCGCGCAATTTAGACATTTATTATATGGGGAGCGTGCAAAGGTGACAAGTTTTGCATTCGTAAATGGACGTAAGACATTTATTGGTTGACGTACGGTACTCCTCGCGATCGCGGCGTATTGATGGAATGGCAAAGTCGAGATGTCCTTGCGGCTATCACGTAGGTGTCCGCCACGCGGAAGATGGAAAAGCCGATCGTTAAACGTGCGTAGGCGAAATATATCAAGGCTAACTTTACGCAGGTTGTCTCCGCGCGCGCGCGCATGTCAGGCCCTGGCCGTCAACCGATCGCCGTGTACAATTTGCTCCGGTAATCGACGGCAAAACACGATCGCGATGTTCCTCGCCGCTTTATCTCGGCGATCATTCTTTCTCGCGATTGCACGTGAAAGTTACATTTAATCGGCTTCGCGCGTCCGCCACGGGGACATTTTAATTGGCCGCAAATTTGGCCTAATGATTTTATTAATCCGAGGGGCCGATCTTATTGTTCTTATCGGCTCATTGAATTTAAATGTACTTGTCGGATCGAAATCGAAAGTCTTGTACCGATAAAGCTTGCGACGTGAAACCTTTTAGCTCCTCTTCTTTTTTTCTTTTTTTTTTCTTTTTTTTCCCCCTTTTTCTTTCTCCCCTCGTGCCGTTTCTTTCTCGTTGCCTTATTGCACTTCACGCGAGGCAAATTCGGGCAAATTTCATTTCCCCGAATGCACCGGCAAAAGATGCGCGACGAATCGAAATGAAACGGTGCTTTTCGAAACAGGATTGCGATCTTCGTGTGGGTCGCCCATACGCCACCCACACATCGATGTACGCTGCGTAGGCAAAAACAATCGTCTGTTAATTAAGATAATCGCTTGATTGTTGTTTATTTGTGTAATAACGCCGCGGCTATATTTAATGGGTGCAACGACCAATAAAGACCGAGGGAATATTGCTGGTCAGCTATTACTGCATTGCACTTTACAGATTTATGAAATTTCATTTCATATCTGAATTCAACTTAATTTAGATCACGATCAACTTTTAATTGCAGAAATAAAATTGCGAAATTGATTTTAATAAAGGCTAAGACGCCGTATTCAAGGATAAAGATTTCCTTGGTAAAAAACTATAGTTTACAGCAAACGCACCTTATTGAGCTGATTTATAGAAGTTTTTCTTTTATTTTAGGAGAAAAAATAGTAAGATGTTTTCACTATATGGGATAAACTAGGCCGAATAACTTTTACAGGTACAAGAAAATGTAGACAAATAAACTCGATAAAAGTTGTTTGCTGAAAACTAGCCATTTTTTATAACAATTCTATAATTATTTTTCAATTTTTATTGAACCTAAATTCATGATTTTTAAATTAAGCTAAGTTCTGTATTATCTTTAAAGCTGACCTTTTAATCTTAAGTTGTCCTTTTCAATTTGTTAAATGTTGAGTTTAATCAACTCAATTATGCAGTTACCACAATTGCTACGAGTTATAAAAGTAAATTCTAGGGTCAGTTGGTAAACTCAACTGGCATCCAAGTCTTATTAACAGAGCCACAAATTTTTAATGTTAAATTCAGTTTTGTCTCAATTCTTATTAAAATTTCAGGGAGATTATAAAATTCGCACGAATCGTTGCATTATATTTGAATAAATCAATCTAAATATTATTACTATTTTATTTTTTAATAAAATAATTATAAAATAAATTATTTTGATCATAATAATAGTACTGATAAACTGATTGTTCCATCAGCAAAGTAGTTCATTTTCGTTTCATACGTCTCTAACAAATAAATCAAGCTTCTGTATTTGGTAATACAGCGCACGTCGAGAGTTGTTTCTCGGTTTCGCGAAGATTGATATACTTTATATATATATATAAAAAAAAAAAGATGCGAAAAGCGAAAAGCTTTTACAAGAAAAGAATAAAAGAGGAAAAGGTAAAACGTACGGCGAATAGAACCGTCTTCCGTTTTTTGCCCGCAAAACCCATTACGGATTAATTTGTCTGTTCTTGATCCTACCGATTTCTGAAATCCGCGGATATCTTGCATCACAGAACCGTCCTTGCGGTCGCGTTCTCTTGATTCGTACGCCAAAGGTCACTCCATTATTACACTAAGCGGTCTTGCCTGAGCACGATGGGATGGTGAAACCGTTCTCTAATCGACGAGCGGCGACAATTTTTTTTTTTCAACCAAAATGAGTCTACGACAAGTTATTACAATAAATGGCAGAAAAACGTAACTACCACAATTTCTTCGGGACCAATATATTACGCGATTTTCAACCTTGCGCAAACACTCCTACGAAGGAAAATGATTTTTGACATAAAAATGCCTTGCGCAATTTGATCAGTATTAATTTTCCAAATTGTGCAATTCGAGACTCGAGTTGGTGGACTTTTGATTTGCGGAGCTTCTTGCAATTGATTGGTTAACCGTAATCGAGTTACGTTTAATGAAATATTAAAATACAAGTTAATTACTCCTACCGGAGGGACAAAAATTGCATCTTCGGATTATTAATTGAACGCTGAATTTACGATAATATCGCGAACACTTTAGCGCAATGCTCCCGAATAACCTTAGTCCCGGTACCGCAAAATTCGACCCACCTTCGGTGAGAATCTTCAATCACGATAGGCGCAATCTGTGTTATGATGTAAGAGCACGATCGTACGGAGATAAAACAGTAATGGTTAATTAGCCGCGGCGACACCCCGAATTGATGAGTTTTAGGCCACCCAGTTGGAAATTTTCTGCTGCAATTTTTTATCGATTACGACGACACCGTTCTGTGTTAATGTTGCGACTGAAAAATCGGATTAATCAAATGTCGTCGCACTTTGAATATTACGTTATTATACAATTTATATTCTGGCATAAATTACTGGTGTCGATTTTTGCCGTCAAAATACTTTTTGTTGGAATTTTACATGAAAATAATTTTAATACGATGCGTTAATAAAAATAAGAATTATATTGAATTATATGAATTATATCAATATTCTTTATAATTAGATTTAAAGTAAAGAATTTACTTAGAACTAATGGAATACTTAGAATAAATGAAAAAGTACAAATAAAACCTGGACAATTTAATCTTTAGAGTGGGATTCGCTAGAATTCCAGTCGTTAGAAGTGGTCGATAAAAGGTTTCCACCTGTCACTTGCTTGTCTGTTCAACTTAAGTTGATCACAAAATTTCCAAGGACGCAAAGTCCTTATATACACTATTACCAGATATCAAATGTTAATCCTTTTTTAATTTCATTAGTTTTCTTTTAAAACAAATATCAAACTTGAGAAAAAAAACATTTCCTTTGTATTAAAAATTAAATATTTTATTTATAGAATATTCGCTAAGACGATGAGAGAATGTTACTAGTAATTTTTACTATACTTTATAGTAACTCTAGAATACGTGTGCATACTATAATACTCTTTACAGTCTGATATAATAATATTTACAATACAATTGTTATGGAACAAAATTGAAATACAAATTAAAAAAAATATTAGAAAAAAGGCTTATCAAAAAATGCAACACGTGACCTTATAATTAAAGGTCATGTGCTTTACCACCACTTTATTCCAGTGCTTGAAAAAAATATTGATCTTTGTAAAATTGAAATGTGAATGTATTCTTTAGTGCGGTAATCAGTTCTATCCTTTGGTAACACTTTTGCTTTAATATCATTCTAAATACACCAAAATTATAAATAATGCTGTAAATGCATACATATCCCTGAGTTACAATGAAATGTAGTACCAATTACTAATAAATTTCTTTCGGCGTGGCACTGGCTCAAGACGGCGCTTAATATGAAATCCTAGCAGCAAAAAGTAAACGGCTAAGCTCCGTATTTTGACAATGCAGAATAAAATGAATGGTGCACTCGTTAACGTATTAGGAATGTGAAAAGGAAAGACAAGATGTGGAACGACAAGTGGAAAAAAGTGGCGCAAGTGAGCAGGGTAGCGAGCGAACCGAGCGAACCGAGCGAACCGAGCGAACCGAGCGAGAAAAGGAGGAAGTCCGCGGCAGCAGGCCAGGTGGCCGAGCACAATGACGCGTAGGCCGTTGAATCGTGTGTGGGGTTTATTTATCGTCACTGTGGCGAAATAACGTTTTGCTGATTAGCCATTATGTTTCGCGTCGGGCAAAGATTACGTTTCTTGCGAATCGGCCGCGGCCGAGCGCCAATCATTCGCCTCGTACCACTCGAAAATTCGGCGTAGCGCCGCAGAATGTTATCAAATTGGAATTGAAATTATGCAAAGCGGTTTTAGCGAGCATCCCACACGCTCGATTAACGCTCGGCATTATATATATTAAGCAACGCATTAATTTCCAGCGAGAAAGCTCGCCATTAATCAAGCTGATAAAAAATGCAACTTTTCAATTAATACTAATTAGGATGATGACGGAGGTGTTTGTGCTTCGGGCACGCTATGTTACTTAAGATGTAAATTTCAACGTCCCATCGGTGTTTTAGAAGTTTACGACTTAATCTATATTCGTCCTCAAAGTTTAACGAATCAATTAAATTTTTCAATTGACAGCAATCCTACAGATTCGAACGAATTGCCGATTAAAATTAATGAAGCGTGTAAGAAAATAATTTTCGAGCAAATTCTTATGATCAAATGTTCAAAAAATCCCTTTAAATAGCTCTGAATAATTGAAAGCAAAACCGAATATTTCTATGAAAATCTGAGTAACAATGTGAAAAAGGCTGAAAATTTGCTAAAATATTGATTAGCACAAAAGTAGAAAAATTATATTATATAATTTATTATATTGTTAATAACTATCAGATACGTGTGTGTTAATGATGGATTTTATTAATATACTTTTACTATGCAATATACTTTATTGATTAATAAATTCTATTATATTACTATACACTGAGAAAAAAGTTGAGATACAAATTATTATACTAAATGTAAGAATGGGGACAAATTACAATTCTTGTGATATTTAAAATACATTTTAAAAGAGATTATCAGTATTGTACAAGTTGTTATGGTACAGTATAATAAAAATGTTCATTTTTCTTATAACCTCTTTTAAACTGTGTAT
>JABFPN010002989.1:0-19685 GCA_022817305.1 Leptoteleia sp. ZL-2020
GGGGGGGGGGGGGGGGGGGGAGAGGGGTGAGAGACTTTTCCTGCAGTCCGGAGTCTTGAGCAAAAGTACTCGTGTTGTGTTCCACGGTTCAGAATACCGGAGAAGTTTGGCTTGCTTTCATTAAACAACCCATCTGTTTCTGGCAAGCGGCGAATTGTAGGAGGGTTCCAGATGTCCGCAGCGTCAATACAATTTGCCAAATACTATGGACGGTGTATAATTCCGTGCCACTTTAATACAACGTTGAGTGCAATATTAGATAAACGTGATATTTTACCCGGACAATCCAGATAATATGGTTCATTCGAGTTGAATTGCTTTGCATTAACGCATACTTTTCGTTGCTGAAATTAGTCAATCAAATTCTTATACCCCACCCAATTTATTCGTTATTATTTAATGTTCATTATTTGATTAATTCATTTTTCAGCATATTTAATTTTAAAAATGCTACATTTTCTAGAGCTCTTTTTCAGTTTTCAGAAATTATTGATCATTGCAATGATAAAAAAATTGTATTAAAAATTAATAACACGTTCGGCGTATTAACTGATCAATAAAATTATATAGAGAAAAATTGTTAAATGTATGGCGTTGAAATTTGATACACAAATAATAACGAGTGTAATAAAAGTAATAAATATGATGATACATGTATCAAAATTTAACACATTACGTATTAAAAATTAAAATTTTTCAAATTTATTCTCCACTTTATGCGGAACGTCTCAAATTTTAATACTATTACTTTTTTATCATATCTCTGGTTGAATTAAAATAAATAATAATACCAACTAAAGATATTTTGTATTTATCTTTGCGATAACTGTAAAATTTTACTCTTTAGGACATATACAATGCTGATAATAAACGTTACAACATTTTATATCGACTTCAGTTTTAAATTCAGTATCACTGCCGTAGAGGAGCAGCAGTGAGCAGTGCGAGAGTTTATATTGGACGGCTATTAAGTCCATTGTGTGCCGAATCTGTACCAATACTTAACCCATTGTATCTTATAGCTATCAATTGACAATTCGGTCATTCTCTCTAACCGGCATCATCAGTATCGGCTCGATACTAAAAAGCAAATGATTTATTTCAAAATCGGCACAAATGTCTGAACTAACAATATGACATTTCGCATTTAATATTTCGTTACGATTACTTATCACTTTTTATCTTATTTATAACCGAAGAAAAGAATAAAATAGCTCAACGTGTTTCCCAATTATTTACCCGGTTCATATGTTAATGAAATATCGATAAAATGAAATAAAATTTCTCCATTATTAATTGCTACGTACTTTATTATTAATTAATTATGTGGTTGAAGTAAACGACAAATAAATTATCGACGTGAAAATGTAAACAGTTAATTATACAATAGCAGAATATAGTTCAAAAAAAAAAAGAAAAAAAACTGGAAAAAAGCTGTAAATCATAGCTTACATTGTACAGACCATTTTAATAGAGAAACAATCAAACATATTAAAACTTGAACGCGAGTTCAAAATCCTTTTGAATGCATCCCATAAATAACTCATATTGTTCATGACCGTTAAGCCGCGCATTTTGAGGTAATTAATTATCAATTGTACTGCGGATGGAGTTTGGGTTATTGTTTAACCGTGGCGGTGGAAGCTGCGATGAAAGTATCTGCCCTGTCCATCGAATAAAGGAAGCAGCGGCGCGTCTTAGAGTACGTCTCTCAAGATATATTGCGCGTAGACAGCGCACACGAATAACATCACGAGGGCATAACTGCGAGTCGAGGTTGACTGCCGTTCCGCCAGCGAGTTACCCGCGTAAATAAGAAGCGGAGTTATCGAGAAGCGACAGGATAGAACATTCGAAGCTTTACTGCATTTGACATGCAAAAATGATACGGAAATATTGGCTCTTTTCGATTTCGACTCTACATTGATTTCTTCTTTTTTTTTTCCTCGATATCCTCACTGATTTCAACGTCGAATGAAATATTAATGCAATCCTTCCCGCGCGTGATGTTTGATCCACGAAAACGTGAGATTCCACCGTAATATCCTGGCAAAAGTTATTTAATAATTTCGATTTAATAATCGAATGCGAAAAAAGGTAAGCGAGCGATGGGTAAATTAATATTCGAACGAAATAATTCGTGGGAAAAATATCTTTGATTTGTCACGCGCGCAATATCCTCGCGGAATCCAATCGAGCAGCCGCAATATTAATAAGGCCGTGGGGATAAAGTGACCGAAAGGAGCGGGCGCGAATAAAAGTCATCCGCGCGATTTATTCAAATGAGCGTCCGATGGCGCGCTAACAACGACTATTATCTCGGGCGCATCTCCGAGCCGATGGCATCGACTGAAATAAAGTAATGGGGCGTGTCGGCGCAACAATAAAGCCGTGCCCGTATACCAATAAAACGTTGGATAAGATAATCCAACGTACGGTATCCGTTATCAGCGTTGGCCCGACTCGTTTGCCCTTTCCTTAGCATGCATACGAGCTTCCTTCGATTTCAAATTTTCCACGTATCAAATGAATATATAAAGGAGTCGCCGCGAAATTGCGCGAGCCGTGCCAAACGGATTCCTCGAGGAATATAGGCCGCAAACATATTTACATATTATTTCACGGATTATTGGGCCAGAGTGGAGGCGGCTGAAATCAACCCGGTCACGTGCCATTGGTCCGCATTTTTGTCCGCTTAAAGATGCCACGAGTTATTGTCAAGGTGGAAAAAGGATTTTGCTGAAATTTAGTACAGTTATCCATGTAGATATTGAGAGATGGATAGGTACTGGCAGAGTATCAGTAAGCATCGGGTAACCGTTGGCAAACGATGGTTCATTCAGTAGAGATACTGAGACATAATATAGATATCGATTCATAGCAATTTAATGTTTGTACACGGAGAGAAAAGATTAATTAAAATTACTGACATTGTTGGTAAACTGGTCATATACTTGCAAGAATTGAAAAATTACTATCCTAAGTTAGTAAAAAGTCTCAGCTTTCTAAGAATCATTTTCAACAAATTGATACGTTTTACTAACTTAAGATAGTAATTTTTCAAGTTTTGCCAATATATAACCAGTTTACTAAGAATGTCAGTAAATTTTATTAATCTTTTCTCTCCGTGTACTGTATTGATACTTACAACAGTTAATGGTTGGCAACATGTCGATGACCTATACTAATTTTTTACTGGAAAATTTTTATAAATATTACAATTGATTGTAAATGAAGTCATATGAGAAGTATTGTTAATATATAAAAATTGACACGAGTCTTTCTGACATATCAAAAAAGATAAATATATCATGGTAATAGTTGGGACAGTCTAGTGCCAGTGTTGCTCCAATGGTCACTTATCCACTAACAATCAACCAATGGAATGTCTGTCAGTTCAGTACAAATTCATTCATAAAAAAATATCGAAATTTTACAGACTGCCAACAGTTATATGCCTGTTCCTGCTATTTCCCGTTTGTTAGTACTGGCATAATACTAGCTTTTCTACATGGGTATTAACCGACTGTTAAGGAGCTGCAGGGTGTATTAAATTTGAGTCGTATTTATTGACTCGGAAAGAATTAAGACGGCTACATTTTGTGCAGTGTCTCGAATTTTCTGTTATCTTTGGTGCACGGTGGATCACCCTCGTGCAAACTTGAGAATGTAATTTTGCATGACAAACAATCCGTACGCACGCGCGCTTACCGAGGGGAAATAAAAGTTTTGATTATTATTGCATTAGGAAGCGAAACAAAAATTACAATCGAAGTTGGAAGCAAGGCGGATGGCAATAACGTGAAGTAGCGGGATTGAGATGAATTATTTGGAAAGTTGGGACGAATTTTTGATGAATTGGGCGAAGACGGAAGTAGTCGTCGCGATTTTCGAATTATTTTTTAATATAACGAGCCGACTGGCGGATGTTCGGAAGAAATTAATTAGAAATGTTCCCTTTTTATTGAAGTTTAAGAATTTTGAACTTTCAATGTTTCTTATTTCCTAAACGTTTTTAATAAATTTATTTTATGCTTGTCGGAATATTTAATGGATACTTGAATGGATAATCGTTTTAAAATATGATGAAAAACGGTACACTTTTTTCTTGTTATATATTTTTAAGGAAATATTTAATATTGATTACTTGCATCAATTTTTCTACTGTACATTTTTCACATGGTTTTGAATATCATAAAAAAATGTAATATAATATATGAGAACTAAAAAAATATTGAAGTTTTTCAAAATTAAATTACTTTTCGCTGAATTATGCGAAATAGTAAGATTGAATCGAACCATCGAAATCACTCTGGTAAGCGCACAAAAACTCTCTGAAAATTTAAATAACACAAAAGTTGTGTGTTTGCGCTAAACTTTCATTATCCTCTAAAAAGTATCTAAGAGGTGCTGAAAAACATTTAATTTTCATCGAAAAACAAAGCAAATTATCCACACCTTCCTTAACGGTCAACAGAATAAACACGCGCTGATAAAAACAACTAATAAAACCGGTCGTTTTGCCCGACTCATTCAACTTTTCGTGTTTTCACATTTAAAAACACGTAAAAGCTCTTTTTGTCCTTCCATTTTGCGAATTTCCGTGACTTCTTTGAGCTCGGGCAATTGAAGCATCGTTCGGGGCATAAGAATAAATTTCTTCGCGTAATCCGTTTTCTCCTCGTTAGAACTTGGAATTGCCTGATATCACGCTCCCTCGTATTAAGCAAATTTGCAGTTTTCGTAGTTATTTGAGTAAAAACTTTGGTCTATTCCTCGAGATGAGCCGGGCGTGCAGTAAGTACACCCAATCCAAACTACGGCGTCCAATTACTTCAGTTTACCGACACGGAAATGCTACGGAACAGGCCTGGATCGATGCGCATTATTGATACAGGCCATTTCCAAGGGCTCACCTGCCGAAAGCCTGAAATTCTATAGCAAAATTCGCTTTGCTTAACGCGCCGATCCAACTCTAATTATTACAAGGCCGGCGTTGCCATCCGTCATAATTATACGCGCGCCGTCAATATTTTCATTCGTCACACACGGCAGGGGTTCGAGCCCCGATATGGAGCCAAATGTTCTTGCGAAGGTTGCCTTCGCCTGTTTCAAGTGACTGTATTGGTCGTTGGCTTTATTTTGGTGACTGTTTCCCTTTCGGTCGTGCCTTCGTGCCTGTCCGACTAATCGTTTATTCGTTCCCTTTAAAACAATTTTTCCCCCGACCTTATTTGAGCACGCGTGTTTATGAATTGTTTATATAAACTGTGATGCAACAGTTGATAGTTATACTTATCAACAGCGCAACAATTTTATTAATTTTCAAGGAAACATTGAGCTAACGAACTTAGTAAAGTGACTTTTTCTGTAACAGTTCGAAAGGCTAGCAATGCGTTTCATAATTAAAGTTTTGATTTCAACAAACAAAACAATACTTTTGAATATTGTATAGTGTTAAAAAAATTATTGCAATTCTTCGTAATATTTATTAAAAGGCATAAAGAGTGAATTTCTTTTATTATCCGACTTACAATTTTATGTTTAAAACAATTTCAGTGCGTCCGATTTGTTTCTTGAACAATGCAAAAGATTGGATGTACATTGTTGTTGAAAATCATAAAAATTTTGATAGATTTTGCGCGCAACTACCGAAACTGTTGAATGCAAAAACTTTCTCTATTACAAAGTCGACGGAACTTTTTAGCGCCGAGCTTCGCTCATTCAATTCCGCGACGAAATTCAAATTAAAGTTTTGTAGCACTGTGTTCCGTTGAGTTGTAACATTTTTTATTATTATATAAATGGGATCGCATTTGCTAATTATTTTTTTATTAAAGAACAGAGGGTAAGAATATTTAATAAAATTGAAATTTATGAATTATTTAAATATTGAAATTGAAACACAACATTATACACGTACACGTTCCATATATGGCCCATACACATGAAATATTTAATTTATATAATTTTATATAAGCACATCATAATAGATAAAATAGATTCGTTTCCTGCACTGAGAAATATATCCTAAATTAATTATAATCCTAAATTAAGTATACTTCATGAATTGTTAAAAAAATAATTAATTAATTACCAAATAATAACTTTTAGTTTTTTTCATCTTTTCACCTCTCACCAATATCAGCAACCCTTGTAAATGCATTTTTTGGTTCAATAAGAAAATATTTAGGTGTTAAAAAGATGTATGCTTTTCTTATTCAATATTTGCATCCACCAAGAATCCACAGTAGATATCGCAAGCCAAATCGATTATTCTGTATTGAATCTCAGCGAAAATTTAACGCAAAATTAAATGCTACATTGATTCATGTTTAAACAAAATTTCGCACGATTATGCAAACTTTGTCGTTGCACTGTTCAACAACTTTGTGCAAGTGTAATTATAAGGGAAATAATGCTTCAACGAATAATTTATCAATTCGTTTAATAATTAATGTAACATATTTACGAAGTTCTATCCCGAAATGACTCGCAAATAAATTATTTATGAATTTTAAATAAATTACTGAAACTGGCGTACAAGCGAATGAGCTTAATAATCTCAGTATCACATATATTGAAATATTTGCACTAAATAATTCCGCTGAGATGTGCCGAGACAGAAAAAAAAGAAAAAAAAAGAACTAGGCGAAAAGATTCCTTATGAAAATATGAAGTCTACGAGATATTCCGAATTTATAACATCGCGGTACATCGCGGGGAATACTGAAATAAGAAGCATTTGTTTGATCCATAAATATCCGCATAAAATGTAAATTTTTCAAATAGTTTCATTCGCGTTATTAAAACAAAATATTGCTCGAAAAATCTTCCCCCATAAATATGACTCGACATTAAAATCATAGTGAGAAGAAAAAAAAGAAGTTTACGCCTCTATCGCAGCGCAGAAAGAATTTCGTCAAAATAACTCTTGCGATTTTATTGCGCTCAAGTCAATATCGGACGAAAATAAAGTCGACAATAATTTTCGGCCAGCGCCAAATCAAGACAAGAAATTATGAAGTTATTTATCGGAGTACCTACAATTTTCTCCTTCCGACTGCGAACTTCTTCGCACGAAATTCTGAACTGTCCCAATTTGCGCGATAAAAGTTGGAATAAAAAATTTCGACAAAAAGTTTCCTCGTCGCTGGAAAAAATGGGCTGCAGGGGGGGGGGGCAGGAGGAGGAGGAAGCTCCGTCGCATTGATGGATTTCAATGGATACGCGGAGCACATTTTATATCAAATTACGCTGAACTTCCCATAACTGTTATCGGGATGATTTTCCTTTGACTTTGCGAATTTTCCCGCAGTTAAAATTCCCTATAAATTGTAACGCTCGCCCGGGGGGGTCAGGAGTGTAAAAGAGCACAAAAAAAAAAAAAAAAGAATGCGCAGTTCGACGGGGGACATATTTTCTCGGCCGTTCAATTTTACGCGTTTGCCAAATTATAATGCGGCCGAGCGATTTTTCAGCCCTCATCGCTGCCGTTCGATCAACAATTTTAATTAACTCCAACGGGCGGCGCGAGTCGAATGTTTAATTGCGCCGCGAAGAGTTATTGGTCTTCGCGACGGGTACGTCGACTCGCGATAAATCAAACGGCAATTTGTAGGCAGACATCCACGCAAGATTATGACAAAGATTCATTAGCCCCGGCGAAAGGGAAATCACTCACCGAGCTGGCATCGATCGCCACTCCTACCGAGCGGGCATTGACACCTCTGCTCCAAGAATTCCGGTGTTTTCTCCACGCCGGAACCGCCGACGCTTTTCAGACCGCTCGAGTTTTCGTCGCGACTCTTTTCAATGAGACAGCTGCCACCCGGGCCGCAATCCAAGGAACACGTCGGCTCCGTACTCGTTACGCTGTCCGCCGTTGACGCTTGCTTTTGCTCCAGATTCGGCTCCTGCAACACACCCACTTTTATTCCGCTTCCTTTGGATCGTGACTGCAAAGACACAAATCTGTCTGTTTATCTACATTTCAATACTTCACGGCTCAATATAACGCGGCATTCCATTTCCCGAGGAGCCGGGCATTATCATATTACAGTTGATAAGAAAAGCAAAAGATAAAAAAAAAAAGGAAAAGATGCACCGTTGTGAATTCCGGTTTCACGATGGAAGACACTTTTTTCTTCTCTCTCTTTTGACGTAAAGTATACGAAATATTGTATATGTTTTTAGAAATTCCGTGTCAACTTACACGTAGAAATAAGGTACAATAAAAGTTAATATACTTTGTGATAATAATTGTGTGAAATCATTTCGTGAATCATTATTACTTGGCAAATTCATGCAACATAAATGCACTGAAAAAAAAGTACAATACGTGCAATAAAAATTGTAGTATTTTTCAAATATTTGTGTGCTTTTCACTACAATTTTTACTGTTTTGATACGATAATTATTTCTATAATTCAATCATGGCTTGACATTAAGTTTCCAGCGCGGTAATTTTTAATGTGTTTTTTCCCCAGTGCATGTTTAACGTCAGCATTGTATGTTCAATACATAAGTAATTCAGTATTTCTTTTAACAATGTATAGCCGGCATTTTGATTTCTTTTTAGGTATATTTTTACAAGAGCAAAAAAATAAAGAAAGAAGCACACGTTCGCGATATAAAAAGCGTAATCAAAGCTGTATTTACAATTTAATAAAATAGCTCAATTTTCATGCAAACTGTATTTGCGCATAAAAACACGTATGAGATGTTATTTATGGATAAAACGCGTTAGCGAATACGTGAATATTTCTATTCACGATCACATGTGACCTATATAAGCCGGGCGCGGATAGGTTTGACCAAGAAAAAAAAAAAAAGAAACATTTTGTCTGTTTGCGTCGCAGCTTCGCTACTTGAAATCGGGGTGAAGTAAAATGTTAATTAATGTGAAATGCAACTTTAGTCGAACGAGTTTTCTTTCAACAAACATTATATAATAATGAACAAAATTAGGTTTCTCGCGACTCCGACCGAATTAACATTATTTTTTCAAACGATTAATCCGGACAATTTTGGGTTTCGGGTGCATTTTATAATTTAATATCCGATGAGAAATGTTTACCGTGTCAGTTAGCAACGATGTAGTTGAAGTTGCTTTGATATTCATTCGAACATAGAAATGGAATAAGCATTATCATTGAAGAAACAGCACTACCTTCGTTTCGTCATAGCAAATGTTCGAATTTTACTGGGAATCATTATTTATTTAATTTTTACACCTTACTAGGTGACGTAGTGTTCAAATTACAGAGAAACGAGAATAAATTCGTCATTAGAATGTAAAGTCACAGACTCGGTTGAATAATTCAATATTATACGGCATATTTTGCAAAATTAATTTTGTAACAAAATATCTTCTCGATTTTGCACGCGTTTCAACACGCTTGCATTAAACATACATTATTTTCTCATTTATTTACTTGAATTATATCACATTAAATGTTACAAGTCCCATTGTACAAACCGTATTTCATTACAGTTTGTACTAAATCTTAAAAATGAGGTAAATCTGTATAATACTTGAAATAACACCAATTTATTACTATTTCTCGTATTTTTTCTATTTTTAATTCTTTTTTCAGAAAAATTACATACTGCAAAAAGAACAGTCCACTACCAATTTTCTCGTGCTATCCAGTTTATCATTTATATCATAAAGTTCAAACGGGGTAGTTACTTTAAGCAATTGTATCTGCCGGCAACTGAAGTCTCAATTAAATTTAATATAAAGCATGTCTTATGAAGATATTAAAAGATGTCAAGTTGCTCGAAAGGATTCTTTGAAATAAAAAAATAATAATAAAGAAATCAGAAAAGAATAAGAAAGAATGAAGGAGACTTGAGACTTAAAGCGATAATTTTTCGGACATTTTACACATAATAGTTCAAATAGAAAAAAATTTTTTGCAAATTAGTTGAAAATAAACGTTGCAAATGAGGCAAATGAAACGGGACGCGAATGTACCCAGAAAAAAGGTGCAATAAAAATTACTTTGCTGCATAACAAGACTGATGTAAAACATTTTGTTGTGGTATTTTAAGAAATTAATATTTAAAAGAGTACATTTATAAAATTGTTTAGTTTCCAGTATAGTAAAAATTATAGGGTATTTGTTAATATCATGATTCTTGGCAAGTAATAATAATTCTAAATTATAGTAATTTTTTCTGTAAATGTTATCCAATAAATTGAATTATAATTGAATTACATGTTATTATTAATAAAGTCGAATTGATATAATTGATCCAAACTGATTTTGCGCTACGTACTTGTGTCGTGGTGTACCATCCGGCTGATATTGGTATATCATTAGTGTCTTCGTTTTTCCTCTCGTTTTCTTCCGTTAAATTGAACGATGATGAGTCTAAATGTATCGTAAAAGACACCCCACGCATGTAAAGGATGTCCTCTTCATCGTCATCGTTACCGTCTCGCTCCTCGTTCAATTCGTTACTTTCTAAGCCGCCCACGAGCTCCTCCGTCTCGCTTATAGACGGCAACGTCGAGTTCAGCTCTGCAAATCAAACGACAATTCTTAATTGTTTCCCTATTTTATTGCCTTTTTCTTTCGCAACGGTTATTTGATATTGCAACGAATTCGTTTTTGTTTCAACGAAATAAATTCTTCAATTGCACGTTGATCATTTTAATGTAAAATGAGTATTTGGAATTGAAGTAATTCTTAATGAAAGTGGATTTACTTCCAAGATGTTATTTTAAAAAGTTAATGAAAAAGGCGGAATAAAAAGTCAACTCCTTTAGCAGTATAAAAGAATAATAAATTATAGAAAGAGATTAAAGATGTAAACATTTCATCAAAAAGGACAAAAAAAAGCGACACTAATTGTATTTTTTGGAACGAATGAAAATTGTGTATTGGAGTGAAATTAAAAGCAAAGTATGGAGGTTTCTTTAAAATTTGCTTTTCATCTCGACATATATCACGTTCGAACATGTAACGTAATGATTAGTATAAATGATTCGTAAGTATTTAAAACAAAAAATCATTAAGCGAATGACTGAAAGTCGATAATTCTGTCCTTTCAAATTTAATAAGCTTGAAGTTGATGTCGATGGGGAATAATAATTTTCGAAGAGCTCAATCATTGAAGCGATTCGCTATCGTAAAAACTTAGTAATTCTCAGGAGAAGCTGAAGAACCGCCGCCCTTAACAAAGATCTTCTTTGTTTGAAGTAAAATTACAGCTCGATTTTTTCAAATAAGAAGCCTTCAAGACAAGTGGAAATACTGCGGAAAGATGAGCAAAAAATAATAAAAATTATTGCTTAATGTCTGCTCAGCTTTCAAGGAATTCGAATTGAGTCTAGATCTCTCAGGAAATCTTATGAAGCAAAATGCAATTATAACCATTTAAAGCAGTGCAAATTTTTCCCAAGTCAGCGCAACGACTTTATTAGAATTCGAATAAATTGTCCAACTTTTTCGTACGAATTAATCGTCTCTTTTGTTTTGTTAATAAAAATATATTATATGACAATAAATTTAATAGTTAATAAATTTATAATTTTCACCTTTAATCCTCTCGCAATTCAGATATTTGGAATTTTAATTTCATCTTGTTACAGGGATAAGTGATTATAAGATTTAATTGCTTTTGTAGATACAAACGTGGAGTTGACAAAACACAAAACAGGAAATTGATTTAGTATTCAAATCGTCAGTAAATGAATCATCGAACATGTAATGTGTCAAACGTAGTACACATCCAAGAATTGATTTGATTAGAAATACAAGTTCATAAAACATGTCACGTTTGTGATGATTTTTATCCATAATATACGTAAAACTTAATGTGCATTAGTAAATGACGTTAAATTTATGAAACATGTCACTGAATCAAAGAGCTGATTTATCAAATAATTTAACAGTCGAACATGTGAATAATTCTTTTCCCTAATAAAAGGGATTGATTGATTAGCTGGACGAATTGATTGATTGATGTTTTCGATCGACCGAGGAGTTTGATTAATTACATGTTCGATTATATGAATTTTTGGTAACTTGATATCATTAATTGATTGAAAGGTTTGATGACTGCCGCGTTTAATCAATTGTGTGTTTGATCTTTTGAGTCTATGCTGAACTGGAATGTTTGATGGATTGATATGTTGTGTTTAATTTGAATGTTCGATAAATTAGTACTTTTAATCGATTTAGTATGCTCTGCGATTTTCATTTTTTATTATTCAAGTGATTAGCAAATTATCGTCAGTGAATGATTGACATATTCAGTCAATTATATATCTGACTTATTGTTAATATTTTCGTACATCCCTCGAGTATTCTCTTGTAAAAAGTATGCAAATTTTAAATATTGGTTTGCAGGGAGCATCGTTATTCATGCATGTTTGTAAAATAAAAGTAACTTAATGTTTACGTAAAAGTAAGTTATATTTATAGCAATACTTTGTCCTACTTTTAATATGTAAAAGAGTAAACTTCTTAATTAAGAGTATACATTAAAAACTGTAAATACCAATTTCAAATATGTAATCTAAATAAATTGTATATGTAAAAAAAAAACAAATTAATTTAATTTACTTCATTTTCATCATTAGTGTATTGGAGTAATAAGTAAAAAAGTAATTACTTGTTTTTCTTCTTAAAATAAAACAAAGATATATTTTATTAATGCTCAATAATCAATAAATTATTCCCGATAATTAAGAGTTTTTTTAAAGGAAAGAATACTACAAGTTGTTGATATATATTTACAAAAAGTAATAAAAAAATTATGCATTAAGAAGCTTATGAAGCATATTGTTCTAATTCAATTTTTTTTCAACAAAATATAAAAATCTTGCTCCGAAAAGTAAATTAACTAAACAACAGACGTGTGACGTTTTACACCAAATTTCCTTATCAAAGCAATAAAAGCATTACTTTGTATCAAAAGATTCACATATATTTGAAATAAAATTAAAAACATTAATATTATCAACGACACTTTTTCCCCGTGCACTATAAAATGCTCATCGACAGTCACCCAATGTACACAATAAATGAACGAATAACGGAGACAAAAATGAATTAAAAATTTTCAAAAGTTCAAAATTAATAATTAATTTCTTTGGCTTGTAAAAAAAAAAAAAGTGCATAAATAATCGCATGAAATAGTGAAAATTGGCACGAAGTACCGTGGCATGAAGGTGAGTCATTCGCGTGGATAGCGAATTTGTTCTGGTGGTCGATAAAAATTTTGCCGATAACCACTTCAGACTAGTTTGAAGTGTGCAGGCAGGCTCGTGACAGCGATAAAGTCGCCCGCGTCAGCGGCCTATCCGTCAAACTGAACCCCTTTTCATCGTGCCATCGGAAAGAGGCTCTCGGAATTATTATTCCGCGTATCCGCGACGACCTGCAACACGTCACGTGGTCAATAACACACCCGGCAACAATGCCGTCAATAAAAGTTATCTCTCCACTTTTCAGCTCGCACGGCTCCTGCACAATCACAAAGGAACTCTTACGGAGGAAGATCGAACGTCATCCGCCCCCCCCCCCTACCTGACCCTCAGTCTCGCATCGACTTTTCGCGAATTTACAGATTCCTGTCCCGATGCGCAATATTTCTCCTTACCGGTGTGCAATCGAGTCGGGGGGGCAAAAAAATCCAACCACCCTTCGCGATTATTGCCGTAGGATTTCGCAGGATGATATGCCGGCAAGTCGGCGTTCCGCGCGAGCGGAGCGTCGCGCGATTCCGACATTTAATTTCATTAAGTGGAAAATAAGATTGCTCGCGGATAAAGTGTTTTATTGTGCGCTGATGGGAAATTGGAACGGGAGCTTAAAGCCCACGATGGGAACGGGGGGTAGTCGAGTTTACATATGTAATTTTATATGTTTGCCGGGCGGAATGGAATTCGATTTTCCGCGAGACGGCGCGAGATCGGAAATTATGAAAGTGTCTCAGCATTCATTTCTGAGCGCAACATTTCACGTGGATAAGATAAAATAATGAAATACGGAATTAAGCTGAGTTCGTAATTACGAATACAAAAGTTGGCGGGTATTAACGGGAGTAAATTGAGGAATAAAGGCCGAAGATGCCGGGGCGAAGTGAATTTCAGAATTTACACTCCCTATTGAATTTTGGTTAAATGATTCAAGTTTTATAATACAAAGGAAGAGGGGTAAAGTTAAATTTATATCGAAGCAATCAATGTTCCTTATTTCGTCAACGAATGTTTCACGATTCTTCACAAAAAAAAAAAAAAAAAGTATATATATATATTATATACATTAACCGTATAATATGCGAACGTAATTGTCTATTAACCGCCAACACAATCGCCATGATAAATAAAGCGAAACTGTTCGTACCGCTGCACTTATAATTATGTATTTAATCAGACATCTTAAATTTGACAATCTAATTTAATTAAATGGAGCGTGCTCAATTTCAATGGCGACGCGTATTGTCCTAAATGGATTATCGATCTATTCGGCATAAATTTATCCGCGGGGCTGTTATCGCCTACAAAATGGGGGGAAACAAATTGCACAAATCGTCTGTCTTCCAATCTCGAATCGAATAACATTGACAGCGGCCTTACGGATTTTGCAATGCGTCGCGTAATTTTTCGCGACCACGCGATATGACAATTTTAATTAAACCACGATAATCGTAACCGCTTCGCCGTCGATTAATTAAAGCAAAGTCCCGGGGCGCTTCGGTTAGACTAATTAAAAGTCAAGTCCACGTAAGTTAAGTGTACGTCCGCGTTAGTTTCGTTAGTCGATTTGGCCCGACAATCTGAGAGTTTCGGTAACGGCGAAACAAAAGCGATAATTGTTTCGTATGCAAATACGGTGGTGAAAACCAGCGGGCTTGGTAACACGGGTTTTCGGCGCCGGCAAACAACTGCGTTGCAATTGCTGCAGTAATTACGCTTTTAATTGTTAAGACACCGACGGCCATTATTCACACAAACGCCGTATCGGCATCTCCTTTAACACTTGCAAAATTTGTTAATTGCCAACAAGTTATGCGGCGCATTACCGTAACTTATGCGGTAATTACTGTGGCGGCGCGACCCCGTGTTCTCGCATTAACCCCCCCCCCCTCTTCTTCTCCCCCCGACCGCCCCCGGAAATGCACTTCTTATACGCGCGCTCAGAATTATTGCACTTAAATTACTCGCGCTGAAGATGAAGGACGCGCAAAACGGCTGCACCGGAGAAACGTGTAAATTCAAGATCGGAATATTCTTCGAGGGAGCGCACTCGCGCACTTGCGACGTCGGCGAACCAACTTGTGCGGTTTCAAGAAGCAGCGACGACACAGTCATTATGTTGCGCGTGTTAATTTATCATGTAATTAATTTGTTCGAAGCGTTTGGAGACGGTTTAAGTAGACTCGTGAATCTGATTTCCCGCTGTATTGTACATACGTATTATACCTTGTACATATGTTGTTCTATATTAATGCATGTACATGCACTTGAATATTCCGCTAAGCACGTTTATCTACTCTCTTTAAAAAATATTCTATTCAATTTAAAATGCTTTTCGCTTACATCCGAGTTCATTCAAAATGAGATGAATGATTTTAAGCGAAAATGATTTGAAATATGGAAGACTCTTCATTTAAAAAGAAAGTCAGATTTGTTTATAAACAGAATAATTGCATTTATTTTTAAGAATAATCGTTTAGATATAAGAATAAATCGTTTGAATTAAAAAAATGAGCCCGCGCTGTTTGGAAGAACTACAAAAGGCAATTTCCTCTTGAATTGGTTCATAAAAAATTTTTGTTCTCAGATCCCATAACTGAATGCAAAATCAAATAATCCTTACACGTCGTCAAAGTTTCCATAATAGAAATGATTCTAATAAAAATTACCAACATATTAATTAAAGTGTCATATAATAGAATAAAGTTAAAAAAATGACTTTCTTAAGTCAACAGTACGTGTCATTTTGTCTACAATAAACTGTTTTAAAATAGACTTTTGCAATTTACTTTCAATTCTCGTGGTTGGAAGGAAATTGTGTGCATAAATAATATGCATACATTCTCCACTTTTATTTTATATATGGTAAAGCTTGAAATGTAAAAATGTATCAACCATTACACCGCAGCTTGGAAAATTTATGACAGTTAATTTATAAGAATCACGAATCTTAGTCGAACCTAGGTTGGCCTACTTTTCCACCGGTATATAAGAAATGCAGAAACTGCTTTAACATTATATACACGCAAAACCCATTGTGAAATCGTAGCTCATAATGAATTGTCAATTGCGCGATCGTTGTTCAATTGTTAATATAAATTGAATTTCTTTTATAGAAGAGCAGTCGTAAAGAACAAAGGGGATAAAGCCAAGCAAAGAAGGAAGATTTATTTTGACAATTTTATACGGAATAAATTCGTTGCCCGAGATCCATATTCATATACCGAAAAGGTTTATTTTTCTAGTGCTTGATAGCTTCAAAGCGGACTCTGACTCTGGTAACCGCATTCTTTATGAAATCAAATTTTTCATGCTGGTGTAAGTGCAAAGGTAAATATTTCACACAGTTTTTATGATTGAGATTTTGCATTAAAGTAAACAATTCTTTACGCCTCCGGTTGACGTCTCGAGAGCTGTACTACTCCTGTGATTTTTCATTCTTAAAAATACTTGTTTGATGTAAACACAATAAGGTTGTACATTAAAAGCAAGTCTTTCGATTCCCACTAGCAAAATATAAGAAATCTTTTCTTTTTTTTGCTTAACGGCGAATTTACGTACATTTTATGAATTATTTATAAGAGTGTGTAGTTTGTTATAAATAATTTTAATTGCCACTGCAATATTTACTCAATGTTTTAATTTTAAATATTTCCTGTCGCATTATTAAAAACAATTTCCTAACTAAGCGAATATCGCTAAGAAAACAAAAAAAAATCATCCCGCTTTAAAATTATTCGTTTGAAATGCAAATTATTTTCTTTTATATCTCAAAAGAATTTCCTTGGAATCAAATCATCTTCATTTTATCGATGAAATCCTTTTAGTTTAAAAGAATGGGTTTTAAAAGTGTAATTAATCAAAAGACGAACAAATTCTTTTTAATAATGAAATAAAACTTGCATTCGCAGAAGGCGTACAATATTGGCACGAATGAGATTAGCGAGAAATTGATATATTTCCATATTCCACGTAATAAATCAATTACCTTTTGAAAATAAATTTTGCCAATGGTTCAAATCATGAATTTTAACAAAATTCCTATATTGATGTACCATTATAAATATTGATAATTGTTAATAAACGTCTTATTTGCCGCAATAACTGCCGTCTAGTATAAATTGAAATCAATTAAGAAATCCATTTAGAATTACGCAATTAAATTCGTTCGATCAATTAATTTAAATCTATCAGTTTATCATCTTTAAGTATAAAAATATATATATTAAAACTTGTTTCCACAATTATCAGCAAATGAAATTGGATTATGTACACATTGAGAAAAGTATCCCAGATGATATTACCGTTTTTAACTTCATTTCAAATCAATGAATTGAATATTCATTCAGACGTAACCCGAGCAATAAATTTGGTTAATCGTCGCTGTTTGAGTTTCCCGAAACGCGCAGCGTACTGATAAGAATAGGCAGAAAATAAGATTTGCAATACCGACCGCGCTTATCTATAAAAGGCACACGTTATCCAATTAAAACCAAGAATTGAAATTCGCGAAAACTCCCTCCTCCCACTCCCCAAAAAGAATAGAGAAAGAGAGAACAAAAAAAAAAAGGAAATTACCGCAAAGTTACATATCTAACGTTCGATTCAATTAACATGGCGCAAGGGAATCAAATTTAATTCTATGGGCCGTTAAAAAACAATGCGAGCGATACGAAATAATCGCTTCGCTACGATCCTGAAATTACAAATAAGCAGAATTCGCGCGGGGAATTAACTTTATTTTTTTTCTTTTTTTTTTTTTTTTTTGCTTTGTTTTATACCCCGAGGATTTCCCGGGTATAATTTGGAGCGCTGTACGTCGGAGCATATTTCGCAGAAGTATTGCGAAACCGCGAATATTAATGCTCGCATCCTCGGCGCTGTTTGTAGACAATGTAATGCAATTGCTTTGTCCACGCGTGACACCTGGATAGCGCGCGTTTTGTTCTTCCCTACGAATGCCCGTACTTTCCGACGTTAAACGGGGCGGGCGCAAAAAATCTATACGGGATTTCAGCGGCGCTGCACAATTGATGTCGCGGTCTGTACATTCTTCGCTATGACGTCGAATCGATTGTAATTACAGAGCAGCGTGGCGCACAAAGTGAAACGAGTCGTGACGCAAATAAAAGGCACCGCAATGAGTTTTCAGTATTTTCAGCATTAGCCGTTAAACGGCGATTTTCATCGATTTCAATCGCCGCGCAAATCACGCTGCTTGGCGTGATCATTCACGTACGTCGTTCCCTATTTTGCGATTTTCCAATGCTTATCATTAAAACCTCGCATGAGAATGAAAATGCGAGTCATGTGTAATCACGATGACTCGGCAGTTTGTAGACGCGGATCAATTATATATAAAATAGTCGGAGAAAATTATATCACGAACGTTGTATCATTAATAGTTTGTATTAATAAAATCAATTAACTTCGTTTTCTTAAATTGCATCGTTCATTTATTACTTGTAAATTAAACTTTCACGTTCTATTGTCGGAAGTGATTTGTTATTCTATTCCAATTCGATTCGATTTAATATTAAACGCGAAGTTTTATTAATATGCATCAGTGACAAATGAAAACAAATTTTTATATCAAACGAAAATAACAAAACACAGAGGATATTTTTTTACGATAAAAAATATTATTTATTCAGATGCAATAAGATGTATAATGGTTAATAAAATATTTACCGAGGTTCAATTTTTTTTTCTGAACATTTTTTATTAAATTTCATATTCCTGTAATAATTGATGTTTTTTTAAGTACTTTGCACGTCCAAGAAGAGACAAATGAATAAATAAATAAAAAATAAGATCAGTGAACAAATTTTGCCGTAATATAACAAATATTTCATTTGTTAACTTCTTTGTGAACTTTGAACTTAATAATTCTATGAAAACGAGTGCATTATCACAGTGAATATTAAGTTTAATATGTTTGAACTCGGCAATTTCGGTTTCGTGAGTATATCACTTCTTTCTTCGTCTCTTTAACCCACCCTTTTTCATTTCGTCGGATAACCCACTAGGATGTTGTTACGTATTATAGATGTATATAACGATATTTCTGAACGAGCGCGTTACCGTTACGCATCATGATATCGAAAGCGTCAAATGGAGATTGGAATACGTATCACCTCATTTTGCATTTGCCCGATAATGCACACACTCGTTTACAAAAAAGTCAATTATTTCAACTCCCAAAACATGAAATCTGCCCTTTAATTCATTCGCCCCGCTTTCTGATAAACACCTTCCCCCATTAATTATCAATTGAATAACAATTAATTAACCCATGTAGAAAAAAAGGTGGTCTGCCGATCATAACGATTGGGCCAAGCATGGGCCGATCATCGGCAAACAATCGGCCCATTGACGGCCCGTTGATCTTATGTTTTATTGTCATATGATCAGTCAAAACCATTTGCCGATCATCGGCACATGCTCGGCACATTGACGGCCCGAT
>JABFPN010002990.1:0-19682 GCA_022817305.1 Leptoteleia sp. ZL-2020
TTTTCTGGAAAAATTATTTTTTAACGAAAGTGCTACAAATTGAATCCGGGTTGAATCCGGGTTGAATCCGGGTATGCCCTGGATATGCAAATTTGTTTTCGCGATAGGATCTTTCTTGGTCCAGCAAGGATTTATTTCTAATTTCGCTATTGAAAGTAATATTTTTAATAATCAAAAGAGTTGATAATTTGTTCCTAATATGTATTTATTATCTATTACAAATTAGTTATTATTATTATTATAAAATATCATATTTGGGTAACTTTCTGCATTCTCTCCCACTTTGTGTCAAAGTATGATTACCTGTTTAGGGTGCACCTGATAATACCCGTATTAAGCCTATACAAAAATACCCGTAATGGCCCTAGGTTGGCATTATCCAAGTGCAACTAGTAAGGGCCTATAAAAGCCCGGGCTATTGCCAGTATGGGGGATATCTGGGTAAGGCGTTACAAAACTAACTAGGACCCAGATTAGATTACATAGACTGGACCAGTATAGGGTTACCCAATATCGGCAAACCCGGAGAGGCCCTACCAAACACCCAGACTGGCGTGCCCCTTCTCGGAACGCCCGCCGGGCTTGCCCTGGTAGGGCCCGGATTTTAATCCGGGTATACCCTGACAATTCTTACTAGGGTTACATCGTTCGATACACTTTATATCTCAAATTCTGACTTTATTTTTTATTAATTTTCGTTCGTTGAAATACGTCGGCTGTTACGTCTCTTTTTGTACCGCGATATATTTATTAAATTTGCAACATTAAAATTACATTTTGACAAGTGAAGTATATCAGGCGATTCTCTCACATTTACATTGCATTACGTTAAATTTTGGTTCAATTTTGTTCACTAATTAACCCTGATTACTGGACAGGATTTTTGACATGCACTGAAAAGTCACCTTAATCATTTGACAAATGCATACAGATTATTATCTGAATTAATAAACAGTATTACTACAGCATTAAAAAAAGGTTAACTGAAAAGTAACTGATGTAATAAAAAATTTGACAGCTTACATTATTTCTTTTTTTTTTCACGCGCCTTTCCACCCTATTCTTTTACTTTTTTTTATAGTTTCGAAACGATTTAAATGTCAAAGATTTATTATTTCGCTGTGAGTATTGAAAATATGTAAAATACGAAAAACAATCATCGATAACCAAGAAGCACCCTTTCCATTCCAATAACATTCCGTGATTTCAAAAATGCGAAATTGGCGATTTTCGATATTCCATTTGAAGATATACCGTGATTGCGGAGCGTAAATATCGGCGTGTTAAATTTTTACTTTAGTACGAGAATACATGAACATAACCGCAGGTCATGCCAATACAGCATGCGACGATATATGCCGTAAGTGTATTTTGTCAACATCGCAGCATTGCCGGGGAATTTCGTTTTACGAAACTCATTCGCATTTTTCGGTTTCCATTCACATTGAAAGTGTCCTCATAAGGAGGGCACCGTCGATACAACAGAGCTGCGTTTAACACTTTTTTCAAATTTAGAAGGATTCATTCCCTTTAATTAAATTATCGATTTCGCGTCAAAAGCATTTTGTAACATCAAGCCGGACATACAAATAACGAAATGTAAAAGTTTGCGGTGTTGCGTAAATGAAAAGTTTTATCTTTGATACGAGTATGATCAATGGAATAATTTAATTCCCAGTTAATACGTTTTATGCGCAGAGAGAAACCATAAAATATTAATCATCAGATTATTCATTATTTATGGGTATTATTAACGGAACTAAATGAGTTATAATGAGTAAATAAATAATGCTTTTCAATTTCCATGGATGATTTTAGTTACGTATTAAAATTAATTTTCTTCTTTTACCAGTGATGAGTTCACATTAAAACAGTTTATATTTATCCGATATAAATGGTTAAAGTGGATCAGTATTAGTTAAATGGTACAGTTTATCATATTTAAACAGTACTGGCTAAATATTATCATTTAAAATTTGGCGTGATTTCGTCCCTACGCTTTGTACTAGTACTGGTCCAGTGTAAAATTTCTTACTAGCTGTGGATTTAAAAAAAAAAGATAAAGCGTGTAGATATTTTAATTTTTATTTCATAAATTTACTTTTGTATAAACTATCTTTATAGTTTAGAGAGGACAGGATCCATGTAAAGATTAATACATACAGTGAAATATTCTTTTCCAGTTCCGTTTAAATCTACGAGTACGGAGACCAATTGAAATAGTAATATTTTATGCAAATTCCGGACGAATTTCCGGTTTGTATGTCTTTGAGAACAATTATTGGTAGATTAATTTATGCCGGCATTGATGGGAAATGCGATAGACATTGAACTATAACCATAAGACTTATCACTGAAATGAACAGTTCGCAAACAATTTGAGTGCGATTTATCGTTTATCGAGAGTATTTGCCAACAGTTTGCGAACTGTTGATGAGTAACTTGGGAATAGTTTCCATCACAAAAGCGTCGCTTAGGTTGGTGATTAACTCCAGTGATCTTTAGCTTTAAGTAAATTTGAATGAGTCCGAAACTGGGTGCGCTATTCAGTGTTTTTTTGCAGCTTCCTGTCTCGGTAGCAACTGTTTCATGCCACTTGCAATATCGGGTCTTAAGAATGATTTATTTATTTATTTATTTTAGAATTGTGAACGAAATATTTAAATGCAAATACTTTAAGAATAATACACTTTATCAATAAATTCTGAAATGTATTACTAGTTGCTCTGCTATAACTATATAATAACTGGGGAATATATGTACATTTATAGTAGTCTAGATATGATATAGTAAATTTGATATGATATACATTTTATAAAAATTTTAGACAAAAGAAATCAAGGAGAAGAATCTTCAGTTACCTCACAGTCACATGTTTCACCATCATTCTATGTTAGAAAAATATTGTTCTGTATCAAACTTCTATATGCGAATGTGAAAGGGGCGTGGCATAAATTGGTAGTAAGCTGGTAGAGTGATGACTGGGAGGTAACAAGTCCTATTCTCAAGTCACATTAATTAATAGCTCTATTAAAAGCGAACATACACATGCTTGTTATTTATTTACTCTTAGTTATTAATCCTAAAATCGAGGTACGATATACTATTAAATCGGTAAATTATATAATTTTATCTTTCATTGCCTCTGAACACCCTTGACAGTTGGTAATATAATCGTCAAAGTAACTATCACTTTGACCAACATTGTCACGATGGTTTCAGGGTACGTGTTAAGTATACACTATGGTATTGAATTGTCTTGGTGGAATTTGTTTAAGAAAAAAGTTGGGTATAATTTGAAGAATCACTTGAGGCGAAAGGGTCCCGCGTAATTGAAACGCAAGCGAACTATTAATTATCGAAAATTAATGACCCCCACGGTGCTCGTTGTGAAGGTGGGAGTTAACACGTCGGATAAGAATAATGAATCCAAATCTCATTTTACAAAAGTCTTATTTGCAAAATGAATATTAGACGAGTGATTAATTATTGGGAAAGTTGGACCGATTATGTGCCGACAAGATAAACATGATGGTACGCTGATGATTTTTACGGTTTTAAGGGAGGTAAACTGCAAGTTGGAGCAATTCGGTAAAGTTTTCTGCAAGTAATAGCATTGGCCTTGAGATAAATCCAAAGCGGTTACTGAAACGTGAAAATTTGGGTGCTCTTTAGTTAAGTTTATATTCTTTGAGTTCGTATTTTTCCATTTTAATTCAACGAAGTTTCTCAACTTCTAACTTGTCATTTTGTTTCTTGTCATCCGTAAACGATGCTTTTGATCTTTATTTATATGTTTGAGGTGAGAAGATTCAACATATTTTATGGGATATTTATGAGTTTCCATTAGAAGTTGTACGGATTATTAAATAAGTCCTAATTTATGGGGGTCTGTCCATTTTTAACCAAGTATTTATTTATAGGTTACAAACCATACATGTAATCTCAATTTATATTTCAACTTTTGCAATATCATGAAATATTTTTCTTTTATTCCTCATTAAGAAGTCTTTTATATTCTTTTTTCTTCACTACTTTAAATTCTATACAGAATTTAATTGAAAATCCTAATTACCCAAAAAAACTAATTTTAATATGGGACATATATGGGGCATATATAAATTTTTACCTAGGTCGTTTTATAGCTTTAATCATTAATAAACACCTGAACTGTTCGAACTCGATAATTGACAGGCCTAGTTATTTTATAATACAGCATTATATTACGTTGATAAAGTCCTAATAATGCTTTATGAATGTATAATTTCATTGTATCAATAAATTTACGTATAATATTTCTGTGAAACATTAAAACTAATCGTTTAACTTGACATGTAATAAATACTTTTCTATCTCTTCGAACATTGCAGCAATAATATATGTAAGTAAATATTTGATTACATTTAAAATCTAGCATCTGGATATCTAAATGTATTCATCGTCGGCTCAGTCCAATTCGTCGCGACAAACTAATTTATTTCATCCTCAATAGTGTTGCTCCTGGAGTGTTGGATAAATTTTTTATGACTCGACGGCGCGCTCAAGAGTGCATTATTTTTGCAGGCTTTTTGAACCGGGACAATGGACCGGTCTCTGTTTCTCATTGTTGCGGCGACTCCCCCCTCCCGCTATGTTACGATTTTTCTCCCCGTTGGCGCGGCTTCCGGCAGTCTCGCCGATTGGAACGTTGCGCGTCTCTAGTCGAACCGCGCGCCGCTAAAAACAAAGTAACGCAATGGCTTTAATGACAGCGAGACGGATATCGTCGTCGTCCGTGCATTCAGCCTTTGATGAACGGCTCGCTCGGCTGATGACCAAGCTTTTTTTCCCGCCACCTCGAATTGCCTTTTTCGTTCCAAAAAAGTACCGGTCAAGATAACACTTTTTTTTTTTCATTCTTGCATGCTAATCGAATTGAACTAAGGAAACGTCTCATTTGCAGCGGCGTGTCACTTTTGCCTGTGCGAAATTATTTCTCTGAATTACCTTCACCGGATACTCCAATTTAAATGTATTATTTTATTAAAAATTCATTTCATCAAGAACATATATTATTATTATTAAAAAATTTATCTGGTATTAGAAGCAGGTTGAACATTTCAACAAATCTGCACGAAGGAAAAATTATTTGGAGAGATTATTATAATTTGCAGTAAACGAATCTTATTCAACTGATTTATGCAAGATTTTCTATTATTTCAGGCAAAATTTATTAAGATTATTTTACTATATGATGTGAACTAAGCTGATTGTTTTTTTACACTTATAAGAAAATATTCATAAATCAGCTTCAATAAAAATTGTTTGTTGAAAACTGTAGTAACTTTTCCTAACAATTTTCTTAGTTTGGGAATGATGTGATGTCGTTTTTGAAAAACGACTATTTTATATAATAAAATAAAAATCCACTAGAAAGGAAATTTACAGCTCTATAATCCTTAAGAATAAAAGGTAAAATAAAAGTTTTATATTTTTCATGATGGTACTAGAAGCAGATGCGTGTGATGCAATTGAATCTATCAGTATAAAATTGCATTAGACAGTTTACTTATTTAAATATGAGTTGAGATCTAAAGATCTGTTTAATATTAAGATGAGATTATAATAATAGTTAAATCAATACGTGCACATTGATTAAATGTCAAATGAGATATTGAAAACGTGCGTGAAAAAAGGGGGCTGAGAAAAAAGAAGTGACAGAAAATATTACTTCTTTTAATTTTGATTCAGATAAATGTTAGATTTAATAAAAAATAACCGTATTTTAAAATGAAAACTTTCCACTTTAATTTTGGAGAGGAAAATAATTCAAAAGATAAAAAATTCATATTCTTCCTAAAATAAGAAGATTGTCATCTCCATTTAAAATTATCTTCATTGAGTACTGAATGAAAAGCTTTTAATCTGTGATTGAATAAATTACAGATTGTTTATGTTATAAAAATTAAGGTCGAAAAATTGTTACTGCTCATGAAACAATTTTATATAGGTGGCATATATGCCACATATATGTCACATGTATGCCATATATATGGCAACCTATATAAATTTTTTCCATGGGTGAAGTTAATATTTTTTATTATTTTTTTAAGTTAAGACTTTCTTTTTGTCTTGAAACATTTTTCTTTTCTTAAAATTAAGATAAATTAGCCTGTTCAATAAAACATCTCAATTTCGTTTAATTCTCCATTTTATTTGGAATGAACAGAAGATGAATAATATAATTGAAAAATATTATTAAATAAACAGGATTTTCATAAGGTCGTGGGATACAAAATGATTCAAAGCATCTTATCCCAATTATAATTGATAGGATTTTCAAACATGTTGGTATGATAATAGGAGCAAATAAAGGGAAAAGAGGAGCAAGTGGCGGGGGGATGGTAAATCGATGAGCGAAGTCGCGGGGGTTCGGCCGAGGGCCGGTGAGTGACTTGTCGTCGGCGCGGATTACACCTGCCGAGCTTTTTGACGGCGACGTTAAAGGCCGTATCGCGGACTTTCCGTAAACGTTTATTTAGCCGATAGGATCGCGAGCGCGCGCGCATCTGCCGCGCGGCCTTTTTCCTCCGGCCGACGTAATCTGCGCCAAAGTGTTTGCTCGCGGGAAATGCGATCGGAGATTGCATTTAATCCGAGCTCGCATCTGCGGGCCGTGTACACGCGCGAGTCCCCATAAAAGAATGCGCCGTCTTTTATCCCTTTCCTTTCCTTCTCTCCACTCCGCCGGCCGCGCGTCTTTGCCCTTTCTTTTCTGTTTGGCGTCTCTTCATTCGGGCACCCGCATTACCTAACTCGGAGCAAACAAGAATATCTATTCGAATGCGCTACTAAGCGACAGCCACTTTGTCGTATATTTTACTTTTAGCGATCTTCCGATCTTACGGATCAAAATAGCGTCGCGAATCCACCAGTTACAGAAGCCTTTCCTTCGATAGGATTCGTCTTTGCAGATCCGCGTTTGTGTTTTCTGTTTCATTTCAGTTCGATAAAGCATATTGTGAATAGAAATAAGTCTGCCAGCTGTTTTTAATGCAAAATTGGCCGTTTTTTCGTTCTTTGTCTTCGACGTCAAATTCACCGTCTTTCAACATTTTTCCTAACCACTCACGACAGTTTCTCTCGCTTAAGATCTTTATTTCTTATGCTTTTACAGACAATCGATGCACCTCAGCTATAGATTTGTGTACACATTTTTAGATTAGTTCTATGTTTTGTCCAATTATTGTGCACACTGTGTTGTACAATGAACATACAATTTTTTATTGTATAAAATTATCACAGATCTAATTTTTTTTTTCAACTTTGTTTTTGGTAACAGTTGAGAAAGTGAGACATGGAATAATAGAATAAGTATTCGAATAATTTATTCGAAACTTTTTATTGCGCCAAAATTTCCAAAAGTAGTAAAAAAAAATCAATCACTTAAGTTCACAATAAAAGAAATTTCTGTGATGTATGGTATATAAATCTTCTGATCAAATGAAGAGCAGCCATAAAAATCGTCAAAAAAGTTTTGTTAATATAAAAGTTAAGCTATACATTTTTATGTTTGGCAATATCGTTGGTATAACATTCCGAAAGTAAGCTATAAATAACGATTGGGTTTTAACAAAACTTTTGCTTTGATACATCGAAAATCAGGATTTTTGGCCATGTTCTGTAAACAACTGTATAATTTAATGATTTTAATATTATAGCTAATTACTGCAATATCAAAATTTTCGCATAATCAGTAGGCATTAATAAATTAACTTTATTATGCAGCAGTGAATAGACAAACTAAATTGTATTTTGATAAAATTTCGCAACAGTTATAATTACTCGTTAGTAATAATACATAATTTTTAATTATAAAAATATATGCAGAACTTCCTTGTTTTTGAAATTAATAAACCATTTCTTTCCAGTAATTTATTTTAAATTTAATAACGGGCTGAGTTGATTAATGCGCGATCCTAGATCATGGGTTAACTATGACAGTTTGTCATGTGATAAAGATCAAGCTTTTATGCCGTTATCTGTTTCAACTAAATTATATATTGTACATATAAATAAACAATTTTACCAAAATGTTAATTAGGTAGAATTTTGCTTACTTTCACTTTTAAGTGGCTAAAATTAAATTATACAGTTGAAAACTTAAAAAATTAAAAATAAATGTATAAAAATAATTTAATACATATAAATTAATATATTTTTTCACAAATGAGTAATTAATTTGCATAGGAAATAAAAAAAAAATTCAATTATAACTAAATTAATTTATTTAATTTTCTTTATTTGGTACAAATAAGGTAATTTATGGTTTAAATTCAATTATTTATTTTAAACTAATTTGTTAATTTAATTTTATTTAATAAAATAATTTTTGTGTTAGAAATATTTATTGAGTGGAGAAAGTGATGAACAACGATTTTACATGTTAAAATGGAGCTAAAAGACGAAAATTGTAAATAAAGGCTGACTAGATTTTTGTTATACTACTAGAAAAATTTGAGGTTTGGCTTTCAATTAAGCAAATTTCGTGTACGTTAATACTTTCGGAGGAAAGATTTAATGGAGCTAATTTGTTAATTAGACCTGAAGCAACATAATACATTTGGTTTCTATTGAATCGGGCGTATGGAACGCTATCATATATCATTAAACGTATGGCGCCGTGTGCGTACCCTATCAATGTAGTTACCTTTTTGACCTGATAAAATGACAAAAGTGATGTGTTTCTTTTGTTGCGTTATTAAAGTGTACAACGAGGAATAATGCAAATTTGCTTGAACTATTGCTCCGTTACAATTAAATCTTTTTTCCTCTTCTTGTCTCTATTAATAGCAACGTGAAGAGATTATGCGCAGATTAATATCCGATGAAAAGATGGAAATTGATTGTACAAATGAATACCAACTGGATCTGTTCCAATAATATCGCTTGCGAGCAAAAGCAACGATCTCAACATTATTCGTTAAATAGCAGTTATTTCACCGAAAGATTACAAGCAAATAAAGTGCGCGTATCCCCTCTAATCAGACAGTACGTAAAACCGAAATCATAAACCTTCTTAATGCCGCGGTCGTAAAGAGTAACGCGCACCGGCGTACATCCAACTGCACAAGTGCAACAATTTATCTACAAGACATTCGTCTGACGCAACAAATTACGCCGGCACAATAAACAAATGTTATTTTGCGGATCGATCGCCTGTTCAGCATAATGTCACGTGAAACGGCCACTATAAAGTGAATTACAAATTGAATTACGCGCGCCTTGCCACTTGGTTAAAATGAGTGCGGAGCGAGTCGAAAGAAGAAGCGAACGAAGAAAACGTCCTTGCCCATTTTGCGCGCCTTTTTATTATGAACGACTGTGCGCTGCGCATTATACTGAGAAAAATTTATTAGTAGTCTCTACTATATTTTATAATAATGCAGGGATATATGTGCATTTATTGTATTTTTTACAATGAGAAAAATATGATGGAAATAATTAGTGTTTTTAACTGTTTTCAAATGTATATTCGTATTTCAGTCAAAATTACTGTTCTTTTAGAAATAAAGAATCTAGTTTGAAATGTTATATTTATATATAAAACGGAATTTTTTCTATTTAAAAAAGTATTTCTTTTTTTATTGAAAGATGGATCTACATCTGAAACGCAGTTAAAAACTAATTTTTTCTGTCAAAATTGTTCTCAGTGTATAATATGATATAGTAAAATAATAAACGTAAGAAAAGTTTTATTTTTCATTTCCATACTAGCTGATATAAATTCAATCACAATGGACGAGTTAATGGTTACGATTCATTGTCAATATATTTAGCGGTTTTTAAGCTCTGAAGTGACTTATAATTAGTTTCATATGTGGAGAAACAGTGAAGCCACGCGTTATTCATGGAAAATGAGTCTTGTCGAAATGTATCTTGTTCGTTTGAAAATCGTTTGCAAAGAGAAAAAAGGAAAATGAAACTATACAAGATACTCGATTCGTTTATGCAAAGACTAGATTGAGATACCAAATTTGCGTGGGAATGTCATCGTTTGCATAGTTTTGTAGTAAAAGTCACAATATCAGTGTTCATTTGTGAAATTACTTGTACATTAAGGAAAAGAAAGACCACTTTAATCGTTCAATTTAGAAAAATTTTATAACAGTTTACGTACTTGCGTTGTAGACTCTGGGATTTACATTTAAATTTAATTACGTGTTTATATCAGCGCAGCGGTAAATTTTAGTTCATTAATGAGATATTGATGTTAAAAGATTTTATTGAATTCTGAAACTCAATAAAGTTTTAATATATTCAGAGATATACATTAAAAAGTATGTATGATTATTAAAAATTATTATTTGTAATCTGAATACTGAATACTAACATTATTACATGCATTCAGAAAAGCGTTATAGTAAAATTTAAATTTTTTCTCATATTAATTTGAAGGCATTTAAAGGAATGAAAATTATTATTATTAAAAATAGTAAACTTGATAATTAGTAAAAATCATAAAAATTACTATATAATTTTTATTCTTCATTTTTAATATTAATCGCAAAAATATTTACTTTGCCAATATATTCTTAAATCGGTATAAATATTTTTGATATTTCTTTTTTCTTTGTGTAAGGGCGTTTGTACACAAAAGGTTCGCAACCAATCTTGGACAACCTGTACATATTGACGCTCCTCATTAGGTGAATATCAAATTTCTCACGTTACACTAACAAGGCCATCAAGTTACCGTTAAAGAAGTGATTAGAAAATTGCATCGAAGTATAGTAACTCAGTTACGTGCAACGAAACGTTTGCTGAGTAAATGTAACGACGATCATCGATACATTTCCGGCTTTACATATTCAATTTCATGGCTAAATCATAGAAATTAATTTATAATTGAACACTGGCATGGACATTTACGAGGGGGAATGGAGAAATGCGGTAGAAAAATTGTGGCGTGTTAGTTGATTATTTACTAATTGAAAAACAGTTAGAAGTTTACAACACACTGCAATGTTAAATTTAGTATTATAGTTAGTATAAGCTAGTAATATTTAGATCTAGCTGATTATTGATGCAGTTTTATTTCACAACAGCTTTTGTACTTAACCAGTACTGATTGGTAACTCTTTTGGAAACTTTTTTTGCTTTTATTTAACTCGTTAAGTTTTATTATTATACATTTAAATAACTATTAGTTAAAATAATGCTTTGAAATTACTCATTGAAGAAGTTTTGAACTTTATTTAGGTTCTGAGTGAAAATTGATTACTTTTATTATCTCACGTGATCAACTACCTATAACTCAATTGTGCTTGACAAATAGATTCTATTTTCTGTACTATGATTAAATCAGTTAAGAAAAATTGAAAGAAGGAGAAGAAAAAGAAGAAAAATTAAGGAAAGGCGCATAATAGTTACCGGTTTCTAAATCTCGATTCATTTCTTCATTTTGCAATATGCACGCGAATGTTAACTGTACAAAAATTTGTCAGGCATAAGTGTCATTTTTCATAGGCGTTCATCCGTATAATGAAGATAACGGTATCGCGCGAACACAAATCGTCGCCGTGGCATCGAATAAATAAAGCTCCGTCAAGTCGATGAGTTGATTACGGAGATTATGTTGCAGGGTGAATTAGTTTGCTCGCTAATCGGTGACCATGCGAATTAATTGCATACGCGTCGCGCGCCACGGGTGGAGTTTCCCTCCGATGTGGATGTAAATTCGCCAGCTCGACCAATCAAAATCCAAGAAATGCGAAAAAGGTTACGTTAATTTATGCGCGATAATGGACCAGAGGGAAACACTTAATTCAGTAGGATAGCGACTAAATTCAATCTAATGTTTTGTTGACCGTTGCCGTGTGTATTAAGAGGCCAAGAACCGTTGATAACGCCAGTCTAGTTATTTCGATGGCTTATTATTTTTACGATCGACGCGCGATTGAGTCGTACCGGAGCGGTTTCATTTTTAACGTAACGTGTAATGGATTACTGGGACGGTTTCATAGATTTTATGATCTTCTACTTGTATCATAGAGAAAATTAATTTCATTTATAACTATATTTATTAAACACTCGGGTATATATGTCTTCATATAGTATTCTTTATGATATGATACAGTATTCAAAAATGTAGCCAAGGAATAGAATGATGAGAAACTCGTTACCCTTTTCCACCACTATACATCATTTAAGTTATGCCAGTCTCACATTGACACCAGAATTCGACAATGACGAATATTTTTGTAGGCAACGGAGTGGTTGTAAAGTGCACGACTGGTGGCTGTGGGATAACTGGTTCTAGTTCTCGATAATGAATTGCTATCGTATCTTTAATTCTTATTTTACGAAAAGATTAAATTTACAAGTTTTAAACGTATAGTTGATAACTGTTTATAATACTTTTTCACTAAGTAGTGAGATAATTGTATTAAATAGTTAAATAAATTGATAATACAGGATAAAGGTCATATTTATAATAGTACTTATTCGTTATAATCATATTTGAATGAATCGTGATATCTATAGACAGTTAATAAATGTATATAAATTGTAATAAATAATAATAAGCAAAATAAATTTGCTATAAATTATTTAAAAATTCTGAATGAATATCGGCAACGTGTATGTACACATGTTACGTTGGAAATATAATACGATATTCGAAAAGTATAAGGTTTCATGTGAAAGGACATACCATTTTGATCGTGTTCCGTGATATTCAGTTCATAGTTGAGTTAATATATGAATTCATAACAATTTAAAAATGTTAAATTTATTAAAATCATTCAAGTATTTAACATTAACGAATACTCGTGTTCAATATTAAATATTCATTTGAATTATTGTGCATTCAGATAAAAATTCATAATGACCGTCGCTAAAAAAAGTTAGAACAATTAAAAATGTAATGTTTCACTAATTATTTAGTTAATTCAACTAAAATATTAGACGTTACGGTTGGATGTGTGGTGGAGGCTACATTTTTCTCTGGATATCATTTCATCATATATATTTTATATTTCTTATTTTAGATTTTATTTTAAATACATGCAGATTAAGGGCAAATAATCATATAACTTAATTTTAGCATACTGTCAGTCTCATTTAGTGAGCGGCATAATCCAAAAGGATTTATAGAACACAATCTATATACGTTACGTATTACATTATCCAGCGTTGCCGATACGTATTGATATCTCATTCATGTGCGAAACTGAAGACAGTGTCTAAATCAGGATTAGTGTCAAAATATAATAACCTTTTAAAAAATAATAAATTTCTTGCAAATTAGTTTTACTGCAAATTCTATTGTTTTATATATTCTTTTCTCTTCGTGTATATTTTATGATAAATATGTCGTTACATTTGATGGTAGTTTCAAGTTAACTTATGATATTATTTAATATAATTTTAGTAAAATACATTTATATTGAAATTGGTATCAATTTCTCTGAGTGTAGATTTATTGATATGCAGTAATGATAAAATTGTATTATTCGTGTAGGATTACAAAAGAAGTGTTTATGTCAAGTGTCCAAACGAAATTTCCCTCGATTTGTGATGCAGAATGGTAACTATGTGAGGTGTGCATAATTTATTCGCGGCGTAGAGAAATGATGAGATGTATTGAAGTTCGCCGCCGCTGTTCCGATGTCAGTTGTTTGTGTCGTTGATTATTGCAGAATAATTGATTTAAATTTATATAAAGTGTTGCGCTTAATTGGACATTCATATGGATTTTAGGCAAATTATTTAAATATATGCAAATCTAAATATTTTTTATCGAATCGATGAGATGTCGATTTAAATGGCGGAGTCGTGCTTCGACGATTTCCATTCGGCTGACTCTTGTGCACGTTCAGTTGAGTTTGGTTTCAATTTATTTTAAATACTTCCCAGTCATTATTAGCATATCGATTTTACTCAATATTTTTTTCATTTCCCATTAAATTTCAAGTTTCTATTTCCTTATAATAGGCAAAATGGTAAAAGTGAACTTAATCATATTTTCATGTATATCCTTCTGTTTTGTATTATGAAACAGATCCCCCCCCCCACTCCCTACAAAAAAAGAAATTCTCGAGATCTTTAGAATCTGAAGTATTTTATCACTATCATAATTAAATGTTATTTATTACTCGTAATCTTAAAGTAGGCATAAGAGTCCACATAAATAGTCTCTTTCATGCAATTTATATATATTAATTTTTTAGCATAAATAACTCAACATCGGGTTAATTTCACCCAAAAATTTTGTAATCTAAATACTTAATCATGCCACATAAATATGCAATAAAAATTTTTATTATCTAAATTCTGCTCGTTCAACATGCTAATTCGCGTATGATGTTTAGTGCTGAAGAAACGAGTCGAGGCATATTAATTTCGGGTATATTAATTGAGACTAGCGGAATGTGCGCCATAAAAAGTCGGTCAGAAAATCACGGTTAATCTCCCAGCGTGCTTCATTTTCATTAATTAGCAATGCTAAGTTTAAGCCAATAATTAGGTCCACTTTTTTTTTTATTTTTCATTATAATGATAATTAAAATAATTTCACGTTCGTATCGTTACAAGGTATACTAATTTTGGTTGTAATTTTTGTTCAAATTGTCGCGGGTTGTTAATTTTCAAATTAACAAAATGCTTAATTGCTAGTAAATTTGCTAAACAGTATTTAGCGGTCATTATAGTATATTTTGTAAATTTGACATGTTCGCGTGTTGCTCCGCTGGTTGGAATTCTTCTCTTGTTTCCGTGAAGGGGAAAGTGGGGGAGGAGACTCGATTACTATGAGCAGCAGGGAGCTAAAAGATCAAATTATGCGGCGAAGACTAACCTGAATGTGCGCAGATTCTTGACATGGAGAGGGTAGTTTACGTACCTACCGCACACTCGTGTCAATTAAGGCCTCATTCTAATATACGAAACGACAGAAGCAGCAAACTGAAACGAGTTTTTGACGGAGGCTTCCAGACTGATATTTATGACTGATCATTTACACATTCACTCGGCGCCACGAATACAACGGCAGTGAACGCAAAATTTGCAATTACAACTCAAAAATCCAATCTTTTTACTAAAGCCCTTCCCTTTGAATTAGTTTGATTCGGCAAGATTTTAATTTCATTATCGATAATTATTACGTTCCTTAATTATGTATTGACGAACTAATTAGCTCGAATTAATTTTTTTTTTACAGGAGATAATATTCTCTTTTTTGTCGTGTATGAGATACGAAATAAATTTTCAAATAAAATTCATATTAATTATAAATATAAAAAATGATCTTTTGTAAAACGATGGGAGATTAACTAAATATTCTTAAATATTGATTAAAAGCGAGATTCGAGTATAAAAAATGTAGAGATAAAAATTTAGCAAAGAATTTAGACAAAGCCTTGAATATTATTAGAAATACAGTTAAGAACGGTTGTTTTTTCTGTCATTGTTCTCAGTGTACATGTTTGGTTCATATTAAAAAATGTTCTTTCAAATTTACCAGAAAATGGAGGAACTGTAAAATTAATAATTATCAAGAATGAAACCAGCGCTGCGGATTTATATGGTTTAACTGCGTAATGTTTTAAAGTCCGTGAAAATCAGCAGTGAATAACCGTGGGACAGTCTCGCGAGCGCACAGCTAGCTCAATTGGCGATTTATATTTTTCGCCGATATCCGATCCGCTTTTAAAAACACTGTGCCGCGCGAATTAATACGACAGTTTCTGCAGGAAATCACCTCTATAATAATTAATTATCGATTGTTACCGGATATGTCGATACTGCTCTTTTGAATATCATAGTAAAACATTTATAATCACGTCAATCCACGTTGCTACGCAGCAGCGAGAAATGTGTGTCCATTATGCGATTTTAATTATTTGTGAGACAAAAATGCATTAGACATTTTCCAATTAATTATGGAAGCAGTCCTTAGCTAATAGACTTAATTAACTGACTTGTAAATTATAAGTGACATTTTACTATTTATACCTCATCAAATTTTAAACCGATGACAAGGTCAATTGTGAGATAAAGAAATGCACTATAAATTTGCTTATACCTTTTATTACACATAAGAGAAAGCATATTTTATATAAATAAAATATGCATGTTATAAAATCTGTGACAAAATAAAATTGTGGCGAACTTATAAATAGATAAATGCATTTTGTTCAATGTAAAGTCTGAACCATTAAATCTAATATTTATTAAAATGTCTAATTAAAATTCGCCAGGAAATTAATTCGCGAACCAGTCGAGTTCCCTTCAACGTGTTATGTTTTAATCACGTATCGTCCTGAAAAAAAGGAAAAAAAAAGAACAAAAAATAGAACGACGATTATGAGAGATTGAAGTTACAAATAGATTTTGAAGACTTACATCAGCGTATATGACAAGTTGTCACGCGTTAGGGTAACTTGTTAGGGTGAACGCGAAAAATCGTTTCTGTAATGGTGTTATTAATCACTTATGGGAAATATTCATAACCGGTAGCTAGATGTGAAAGGAACTGCTGGAAATGTTTACGCATATTTACATTTATCACTTTTAATACAACACTGCGACTCATGCGAGTACGTGGAAAGCGTTTTGCAACGAATGACGAATTCGCAATCGTGTTAACGAGACATAATTAATATAATTAATTTCGCCAATGAAGATATATTTATATTTATAACGTGTGAATGATGAAATATATTGCGTTTTAGTAATTATGAAAGTAATTTTTCATGAAAAGTTAATATTTACTTCTTTCTTATTGTTATTTATATACTTAATAAATAATCTAATTTAAATAATGTGACACAAATAATTTGTCACATTATTTAATAATTTGTTGAGTAATTTGAATTTTATTTACGTAGGCTAAAAACAAAATATTAAAACAAATTGTGGCAAATTTTACTTCTACACAGAGAGACCGAAGTGGTAAAACTTACAGCATAAATGGTAAAGTACACTATAAAAGTGGTAAAATTGTACTATATAAATGGTAAACCTATTTTCATGTAAGTGCTAAAAGTTGTACGATTTAAATGGTAAAATATTACTACTTAAGTGGTAAAATGTAAAATTTACTATTACAATGTAGTGAAACTTCATTTTAAAACCAAAAATAAGAACCATTAAATTTATTCAATTGTATTTTTCAATAGAAAAAATTCAAATTAAAAATCGACTTAACTATATTTAAAAAAAATTGAGGTTAGGAAATTGTCAATAATTTAAATAAACTTCAGTTTCTAACCAAAGTAGATAAATAAACAAAAAGAGGTTAAACAAAGATCTTATATTATTATACTTTACATTTCGTTCACTTTTCATATTAAATAATTTATACGAACCACAATATCCTAGATTAAAAATCAAACCGTATTATAAAGGAAACCAATGCACTTTACATCACTTTTCATCAGTTCGAGTATTAGTCACTTCGCGACTCCGGGAGATGGCGCACGAGGAATACCACTTCGAGTAGTAAATTATAACTTTTACCACTTATGTTGTACAATTTTACCATTTATATATTTTACCACCACAGTGTTACTATTTCGGTCTCTCTGTGTAGTAAATTATTAAACTTGTGACCTAAACTTAAACAAGTCTAACGGTAAATTTTATTGGTAACAATTTATAAAACGTAAGATTTACAATCAACTTTGCGTTTAATAATTAATTTCAATTGCAATGAGCGATCAGTGATCAGTGATTTTAATTTGGGTATCGTTAATAATCTGTAATTATAAGCGATGGTAGTAATGTTGCTTAATTTATGTTGGAAGATGCTTTTAATTGTACACGGATGCAAGGTGGATTTGTAATTTTGAAAATTGCTCGGCGCAGTTATTCCCTTGTGATTTCGTGTTAGCTTAGGTACGTGTTTGCGAAGTATAGGCCGCAAAACTTGCGTAGATGTTATTATCGGTCATTGATATGAGCTTTGCTGTAAAAGAAGCGATCGTTAATTGGTTCGAACTGAAACAAAAGTGACTGTAAACAGTCTCTGAAACTTTAATTTCGAATAATAATAATAATGTTTGCATAAAATTGTGCTAATATTAAATTGCAATGTAGATAATATTTCATATTAGTATATTAATACATCGAAGAAGGGCTAAGCAATTAATTAGTGCAGTAATTTGCAACACTATTTTGATAATATTCAATGAAATGTATAAAAAATACACTTTTTTTTATCTCGGAAGTAATTATAAGCTAATTACAATTGAATGAAATTCGCGACTAATTATTCTTGGTGTGCTTTTAGTCGAGTTATATTTTAAGATTAAGAGAATTTCTCTTTTAACTAACTGGCCAATTTGCTGGAAAAATCTAATTACACGTATAAATTGCACGATTAACAAATCAAAACAATCATGCTCCAATCTGCATGATTAAAACAATCCTACCACTAGCGTCTTCTAAAGTCTCTGACATTCCTTCGCGACCCCACAATTTAAAAAAGACTAATTAACCTTAATTGAATAACTCTTCTTTTCCTGGTACGTGCATCGAGAAAAAAATAATGATAAAATTGGACGTGTTTTGTGTTAACTGAATAATACAATTGCAGAGGGAACAATTTTAAAGTGCAATGTGTTAAATTTTAATGAATAAATCATAATTCGTTACATTTATTAGAAATGTCACAATGTGTCCATTGTAATGTCAAATTTGAGCGCAATTAACGCGGAAGATGAGAATCTTGATTACTCTATTTTTTTCGTTATACAAACTTATCGGCGACCTTAACCCGGATTCGAACCTTTGTTCGATCACCCTCGAATTTCCTTTTGTCTGACTCCCTGTCGATATTCGAAAAAGGAAAACGACATCGGATTCAACAACTTGTATACACGGGTTGCGCAAAATAGGAGGGAGAGGCGCTGCGTTTCGACACGCGCACTTGTACGGATCCTGTAAGAGATGCGCGCATGCAAGTGCCTCTCGAAAACACGAGCAAGGGCGAATCCAAACGGAGGAACTTGCGAAGAGAAGAAGAAGAAGAAGAAGAAGAAGAAGAAGAAGAAGCAGGGGAATAAGGAGAAGAATGAGAGGGAGCATCCGCCGGGAGAGAGAAGTCGAAAGAGAGCTTCTTCGGTTCAATTAAATTATTGTCTTCCACTGCTGGCTCTCGTTCGTTGCCTGACCTATATCCATCCTTCTCGCTCGCTTGCAGAGGCACCAGTCATTAATTTCGAAACACGGCAACAAAGGGTCTACCTGGGTATAATCCCGTTCCTCTTCTCGTGCTCTCTTTTTCCAAAGGGGATAGAGCGAGAGGGTCAGGCCGAGAACGGAGAAGGAGACAGCCGCGAAGAGCAGGAAAAAAGGCGAGAAAGATGAGGGATGGAGAGGGAGAAAGAGAGATGAGGATGGGAGGACAGGCTGCCGTTTCAACCTTGAAAGTCGAGCGAGACGAGGCGAGAGGCGAACCTGTTCCGCCTGAGGCCGCGTTTCTCTTTTTCCGCGGTAGCAGGGACCTCTATCGCGCTCTCTAACATCTCGCGTTGCAACCAACAGGCATAAGGTTGCCCTCACACCGTGTTTCCGAGCTTCCTCCGGCATTAATATTCTCGTAAAGCCGGCTGTTCTTCAGGCGTGGCTGTATAAACTTCTGCACCTCCCGCCTGCCCCCTCCCCCCCTCCCCCCCGCCGTTCTCGCTCCCATAATA
>JABFPN010002991.1:0-19681 GCA_022817305.1 Leptoteleia sp. ZL-2020
GTTGTGGAGAAACTTTTTCAGACATTTGCGGACTTGATTGCAGACGTTTGTGGACTTTTGCAGACAATAAATTTCCACAAGGGATATATGCGAAAATTCGCATATATTTAGAAAATTCTTGCGGTGTTCGAAAAACTCTGCTACTGTCTGAGAAAATATCAAAATTGAGACTGCTGACTTTTGCAGACATTTGTAGACTGTTTGGAGAAACTTTCAGACATTTGCGGACTTGTTTGCAGACTTTTGCGGACTTTTACAGACAATAAATTTCCACAAGGGTAAGCAACACAATAGCAATAAATATTTAAAAATATTTCAAGTTTCATATCCAAAAGTATATATAATATAATTATACGAATATAATAAAAATACTTTTAAATTTAAACAAAAGCAAACAAAAAGAGATATATAGAATTATACCAAAAGTATTTATTGCTATTGCAAAACACGACACGAGAAACGTTTCCGAACGTTCTAAACACGAAACTGACTAAAAATTAATGACTCGAACATATAATAACTAATTACTTAGCCCCTCCATCATTTAGTTGCTACGATAAAAGCAAAGCAATGTCTTTATTGATAACAAAACAATTATTTCTATTGTTATGATCATTTTAATCGCTTCTCAATTACCGACCGTCTATTTCAATAATAAAAGTTAAAATTTTGTATTTACAAAAATTGAACTGTTATAGACAAACTCGACATAGGGAATAGTGGATTAGTGACGTCTTTATTAGTGACATTCAGTGATGTGAGACATTTTGATTTAGTGAATCTAAATACATCCCGAAATAAGTTGTTCTCAGCTGAGCACGTGTACCCAGTGACGCAGCTTCTTCTACGCGGGATTTATTCTCTTAGCTCCGAAAAGCGGTAAAGCAGTTAGGGAACTGCATTACCAACATAATTATAGCGCCATCCTACGTCATTCAGGGAAATCATGTGTCTATTGCCCACCCTTTTTCTTTCAATTGTTTGTTGAAAAGAGATAGACCAAAAGATAATACCAAAAGTATTTATTGCTATTGCAAAACGCGACACGAGAAGGTTTTCGAACCTTCTAAACACGATTCCGATAGTAAACTGACCAAAAATTAATGACTCGGATATGAGTTAATTACTTCCCTTGTTGGAAAGAATGCTGAAAAATTCTGAAAAATGTTGAGAAACTCTATAAAAACTGCTAAAATTGGGATATTTCAGTATTTTTCAGTTTTTTTCAACATTTTTCAGCAAATTATTTCCACAAGGGTTAGCCCCTCCTTCATTTGTTTAATATGATAAAAGCAAAGCAATGTCTTCATTGATAACAAAACAATTAAGTGTTTTCTTTTGATTTATGAACACAAATTAATAGATCTTTAAAAATTATATTACTATGTATTTTATTATTTATAAAAGTACCAATGCGTATTATAGAAAAGCTTATTTATGATTAATTTTATAATATAATAAAATTCTTAAGCTCAATATTAAAAATAATTCGTATACCAATCCCATTATAAGCTGGACCAGCTAACCTGGTACATAATCCAATTCAGATTGGTGGCGGTAGAAAGGAAATATAAACAGCTAAAGGTTCATACAATATTTTTGCATCTTTCTCTAATAAGTCTAACAAAAATAGGCCTTTTTATTTACTGCTATTTATTGACATCTAAAAGGGATATATTAAACTTTTATATAGGTATTTATTACAATAATCAAAACCAAGCAACGAGGTGTAGAGGATACGAATTTGTATGAATGTTTTGCCGTATCTATTTCAATGCTATTGCTGTCAACTTAAACTAACTTACGCAGCAAGTAAGCCGTTGAAACGTCGATGGGACTGAATGTACATGAGAAAAGATGACAATTTATATTGCTGAAATTGCTGATATTTCCTTGATAAACCAACGTTTAAAAAGGATAAGTAAAAAGAAACAAATAAACAAAAAGTTTGCCATGAAATTTTACCAAACGTTATGCCTATTACACATTATAAACAATTCACAATGTTAATACATTATAGCAAAAATTGTTTATAATTGACTAAATCCATTATCTCAGTGTATAAAATTCTTGCAATGTAAAACGTAAATTATTTTTTACATTACTATATTAAATCTCTCATAAGAATAAAAAAATTTTCGAAATATAAAATCTCTAATATAATTATCTTCCCTGAACATAGCAATTACAATCAATTCTAAATTTAAAACCATATTATTGCACAATTTGAACTTGAATTGCCAATCTTTAACATTAATCATGCATAAATATTCTTTTGTTCTTTTTTGATAAGATCACCAGTGGTACCTTTCCCAATCTGCTATGAGCCATACATAAATAAATAACAAAATAAATAAATATAATTTTTACGAGCACCTTCTTGCAGATTCGCTTGGACATTGCTCTCATATCCTTTAACGTTTATTTATTTACTCGGCGGGCGCCGAAATGTGCAGGATATGCAGTTGGAATGCATTACGGTGCAGGAGCTGCGCATCATACAAGCTGGCCGGTGATTGGCTGTCGCGCGTAGGTGCGCGCTCGATAGCCCGGCTCGATGGGAACTTACAGAGTTCCGAGTCTCCCCAGTATCCGGTAGAGCCTGGAACGGGGTACTATCCCGCGCGGTTTTGTGTGACGAAATCTACCCATGAACGTGACGCGCTCTTGTGTTTTGTCTGCGTCTCTTCGCCCAGCACCGCTCGACGTCTTTGTCGCGTCCAAGCGCTCGTCGGCTTTTGTGTGCGCTACGCAATGCTCGTAGCTTTAGTGTTACCTGTTGTTATTGTTACGTTAACAAGTGCCTAAGTTTCATGGGAGGAAGACACACCTTGCGAGGATTTTTTCGCTTATTCCACGCCGAGGCCGAGACTCCAGTCCACACCACGGGATTAAATACTTTGCAAAGGTGCATTATCACGAGCGTACCTATCTGATTACGATGAGAGCGTACCCTTATAATCATGGAAACATGATTTTCACTCAAAATATCAAAGGATTCCGCTTATGTGGAATAGAATTTTTACAAACATAGATTGCGAAGGTAGTCCAATTGTAGCAAAAGGAATCCAGTGAGTTGGAGTTTCAATTCCGTTTCAACTTAATGGAATCCGCTCGTCGCAATTGGATTTCTTGGAATGACAACTTCGCACGATCGAAATTCGTTTCGGAGGGATAAATTTTGAATTTTCAATTATTCAAACTATACAGGAAGTTGTCATGGAAGTTGCCGTTTATAGTGGAGGGATTTTTGTAATAATATTTGATGATAGTAAAAATAAATTTATGATATGGTGAATTTTTGAAATCGAAAAATGTTTGGGTATTGTAAGGTTAACGAAATCCGTTTGCTATGTACGGATTGTTTGGAATAACAGACGAATAAAATCGGAATACGTTTGGCGTGAATAAAACATTTCTATGTTAGTAGCAGGAGGATAAATTTGTTTGAAATTAGATGATTTCTTAGTAGCCAAAAGTGGCGTCAGCTTACTGGTATTAACCATTTAAGTACATTGTAATAATAGTACATTAGACAAGGAAGAAATATTCACCTGAGATTACGGGGATACTTTCGTGTAATACGAGACATTAGTTAGAATATTTTGAATCTATTTAAGACAATGGGATTTTAGCAAATAATTGTCGTGAAAAATTACATCCTCTAAAGAAAATTGAAATTTATCCGAATTTTTCGACTTTACTAAATGTTTACACAATTAACCAGTTCTAAAAAATAATGTTTTTATTACCGACGAAATCGTAGCATTTTTACCGAATGATGGAAATCTATTTTAGATAAAAGAAATTAGAGAAGCAAATTTTTTACTCTGGATTTATGTGAAAGTTGTAAAAAACATTACTTGTGCAATAAATATTATTATTAAAGTATTGCAATATTAATGGAATTTCCTAAAAACTCATGAATTAAGATGTTCAGATTGGCATTATAATACCCAAAGAAACAAATATTTTAACTACAAACAAATAATGCTCCAATTCCCATTAGAATGTATAATATTTTAAACTAACGTAAGTGAGATATCTAATTTAGTTACTTTACATTGAAAGAAATATTTTTAAGGAACTTCGATAATTTGTGGCAAACGGGCAGAAGAAAAATAACTATTCTTTTGAACCGAAGAAAAATAACTATTCTTTTGAACCGAAGAAAAATAACTATTCTATGTTCTTTGAATAGGATAAACTCTATAGAGAAAATATTTTTTTATTATTACTGTAAATGAATTTTGGTGCACATTACAATAATTACAATTATTTTTATAAAATAAATATACATAAATTTCGAAACATGCAAAGAAATATCAAATTAACAAATGGACTGTAGTTTATTCTAACACTGTAAACCCTTTCTTCTTATGGGATGAGATTTTCCGCCTCCTTGTGCGAGTCTTAAACAGCGTAAGGGTCAGGGTATTGGCGTTATAGCATTGCGATAGCTTTAGGTGCGTGACACAGCGACCGCAACATTTTTAAAGCGATATTGTTAAGCGAATAAACTGTCATAAATAAAAATCTCTCCCAATTTGTTGGATCAAAAATGAAATAATAATATCATAATTTAAAGAGTATTATACATACTAAATAATGAAATTAAAATATCTACTTAAACAACTGAGAGACGAAGATAGAAAGAGGCATGTTATTTTCAAATACATCTGTTAAAAAAATTGTTCAAAATTTCCTATAGTAAAATATACTACATTTAAACATGTTTTAATTAATATTCCGTCGAAAATTTTCCATAGTTAGAGTATATACAAGTGTAGATAAAATGAATCTTTTAGAGAAGAATTGTTTCCTATAGTTTTAACACGTGTTTTGTTCCAACATTGTGAGGCGTTTTACGAACAATGATAGTTTTTCGCGTTGACACTTTGACATTCATTCAAAACAATAATTTCACATTTAATTTGAGTTAATTTCTCGCCTTCGGGGAAAAAAAAAACTTTGTATAAATAATGTGTACAACCTTACGCAAGGTATTAAGTCGTGCAATGATTATTTGTTTTTGATTAATTATTAAAATTAACGATACGTGAATATGAAAAAAGAATCATTATGAATGATGTGACCGATGCGTAACATCTGATCAATCAAGCTGATAGTCAATTCATTCAGTTTTGACTGATCAAAACAATTGCAGTTTTGTTCGTGATTTCCAGGACTGGAGACAAAATGTATAACAATCAAAACTATACGGGCTCATTAGATAAGTAATTTATTAATATAAATAATGCATAATATAAAGAAAAATATTAATTGTTTATTAGAACAGTTGCTTTGTGTATATTTCTTTACATCCGTATCAGATTATACTTTCATTTAATGATTTAATTGTCATAAAGCTTCAAATAACTTAATATATCTTCATTTAAAATTTCATATAAACAAATATATAAGTTAATAAATAAATTTATAATTCAAGTAATAGATTGATGATAATGATAATAATTAGAACGATTTAGTTTTTATTTAATTTGTTTACACTGTACATGGAAATTATTGAAAAAGAATCATTTCATATTATTTTCTATTGATATATATATATTACATTTTATAACTCATATTAAATTTATTAATTATGATTATATTGATTACAGTGAATAAAAAATATTTTTCATTTTCTTATATTTTCTTATATATTTTCTTAAAAATGTCCAATGTACATCAAATCAAATTAATTAATATTGTAAAGTAATTTTTGATAAATGTTTTTTTTTTATTATTATGTCAACTAAATGTTGTAATATATGATATATTTCTGTTTCAGATAACATTTTTGAAACGAACTGGCCTGAAATGCTCCTTTCTTATACCAAATTAGATTGACGTAAAATTTTGGTTATGTAAACAATGTCCACACACAAAATATAATGTAAGTAAATATATAATTTGAAAAAATACATTATTTATTAATTAATTAATCATAATAATAAGTAGATATTGTTAGTTTCCATTGATTATTAATTTTATTCAATAATAAGCAATTTGCATTAAATTTTGTTATTAAAAGTTGTATATATTGTAATGTAATTGATGATAATTAATTTTTTATTATTACCTCAACTAAATTAATGTATGATATGTTTCTATTTCAGATTACAACTTTTATTGGAATGCACGTAGCTGTTTTCATGCATGTATATACTTATAATAATTGTATGCATATAATGTACATATTACAATGTTTTACATTAGATTCTCTAAATTATAGAAGTGTATCCAAAAGTATCAATAAGGAGGGGCAAAGTATAATATGCATCAAGACAACTACATCCATTCAAATAAAACACTATTGTTTTAAGGGGGCTTGCGCGTTTCATATGCCTAATTCACGAGTCCGTGCGAATGAATTCACTCGTGCGAAGTTATGGCAACAGTGATTTTCGTTATACTGAGTTAATACAATAAACAGCACTGCCAGATTTTCAAAAAATTAAAAAAGTCAATTCAATTTTATCTAAGTGCAGGAAAAGACGTTCGGTCCTTCCAAGGGTCTAATTTCTTTTATGAATTCAAATAGGAGTATTGTATATATATTATAGGAGTATTGTATTTTGATAATCATGTATTTTGATAATCATCAGTAATGCCACAATTTTTGAAACTGTTATTTATATAGCGATTTGTTTATTTAACAAATCAAATTTGTTGACTTGATTATTCAACAGTTTAGATTGGACAAATTTTGCTGCCCAAACCGTCAGTCACCGTTATAACCTTGTGAAGATACATGCGAAGCACGCGACCAAGGAAGCTCGTATACGTCACAGGATGCTACAACAGGTCCAGATAGAAGACTGCCTTATTTCAAAAGACGACTTACTATATGGCCTACAAATAGACTTTCATGTAAGCAGCAAAATCATTGAATTGCTCTACATTAAACTTGCGAATATTTAAATGCGTTTTTTTTTGAAACCATGTTTTCAAAATCGATAACAAGGTTTCATTGGAACAAACCACGTGATCGTTAAGAAACTTAGGCTATATCCCAAAATTGACTAGTAGAATTGTGCATCTACTTCTGGCTTATCAAAATTTATGTTTTTCTTTCTAATGCAATACTGGTAATTAGTTTTGAAACATGCCTTCAGTATGCTTCAAACACATATTAATATCAAGTTCGTTATGTATGCTTTTTTACATATTTTGATTTTAAATACTATAATTATGCTTTTAATATCGAATTTTATAGCCAAAATGTCCATATCTTTGTTTAAATGTCCATCATTTTGTTTTTAATTAATATTTTCAAAAAAGCATTCACAGCGAATTAAACCGTACATTAAGCTTTAAGAATTTTTTTCGATTTTGTTGCAGATGAATTAGGAACCGCTCAGGCCATGTTACCGCGCAGCAGTATTACTTTACAGCACTTCAGATTACGTTATATATAAGTCAGTTGTCATTGAAATTGAATAAAAATCCTAAAAGTGGTTGAAAGTATATTCTTCAATACCCCCGGAAACCGTAGATTAATATTTCTTTTAAATTCATTAAATTTGTTTTGACTACGATGATGAAGAATTTTTTACGATTTCATACGAATTTTATTTTATTTTACTTTTCAACAATGGTTGTTTACAGAATTCAATTTACTGATAACCTAACAATAACAATGCTCTCATTTTATAATTTCAGATCCTTAAACTCAGTAACTCCTAACACTCTTGTTAGTCATTACATTTTTCGAACTCGTAAAAGAATTAATTTGATCTAAGCTCTTACTATCACAAAACATTAGGTCATAATAAACCGACGAATTTCAATTATATATTTTCTGTATCCTGAAGCAATCCTTTATTTATTTTGAAGCAAGAAATTTTCGCACTTCAAAAATGAAGCACCCATTATTGTGGAATTCAACAGGAAAGCATATTGAACCACAGGAACTCAGAAGTTCGGTTCTGCCTTCTTTATTGAGTGTTACGCAAAATTAATCCGTCGAATATTCTAACCTACAAACTTTATATGAACAGTAAAATTGGAGAAAAAGCTAGCCGAGAATATAGGTGAGAGGCCAGCACTGCATGGTGCAAAAATAGAGATCAAAAAATATGATGAGAAGCCGTGGGGTTGAGTATTTTCCCTCGGGTATCTTAGTCCTAGCATTCAGGCATGTTTTCTCTGGCGATCGAGCCGACAATATCGTGTGTGCTACGTCCGCCCCCAGGCGGTATGGCTGTGCCGTTTCTACGCTCCTGAATTCCGCCCTTCCGCCCGATCAATATTACATTGGTGGGGCTAAAGCAGGGTGGCTTTTACGGGGGTTGGGGATCGGTGCGTGTCCATCGTGACGGGGGGTCGTCGCGGAGACGGCAGGCACTACTGTCATGGCGCCGTGTAGTACCGCCGGGATAGCGCTACCTCGGCCTTGATGTTAAAACATTTTTGATCCAACGGGTACGTCTAATCCGCCGCTACGCGAGACGCGAACGTCGCGGACGGCTGCTCGATCGACGCGAGCGCCGATTCGCGCCTGGTCGTACGCGCGTCATCGACCTGCCTGTCACGTGACTGCTCTCCGGTAGGCTTCAACGGGAAGCTGAGGTTACCAACGTGCGACCGACACACGCCCCGATCGTCGCGAAACGCGCGGATAATTGCTCGAAAAAATTACACGGCAACAGCTGACGATATCGTGGTGTCATCGTTTTGGACTTGCAAAAGATACCACACTGCGAACTACCCGGGACACAAAGTTCTATCGAATATGTAAGTGCGGTTACTGGGCTAGGCGAATTCTGGATAGATTAAGTTGTGAGTACTTGGTGCCGTAGTCACGGTATTTTCGATACCCGAAAGGTTACGTAAATTTGTGACCTGCCAGGTAATGACGTTAAGAAGCATAAACCAAGGTACCCTTACTTAAGTACGCCAACATCTTACGAAATTTCACGTTCTAGAATCTTGTCAAATTAGAATATATCTGATTGAATTTAAGATAAATAACTGAGATTGTCGTAAATTTTTGTTATCAAAAATTTAAGAGGTTCTAAAATTTAATCCGTTCCCAAAACGTGGCAACTATTGTAGAGGGATCAAATGCCCTGGTTAGTGACAGATGAAAGTGCGGTTGGTATCGGCAACGATATCTGGTGACCGCAGCACCATGAAAAGTAGTATTTCGCAAGCGTAATCAGCAAGAAGTACAATCTTCTAGCGAAGGCAGGATCATCATCTTGGCGTATTGCCCTTGTTCTGACCCATCGCATCTTCTCAATGAGTCAATTTCTTCCTCAGACTGGTGCCTAAATAACTGTCGCGAATTAGAATCAGCATTGACCCCTCTTTTCCTTTCCCTTGTCGCGATACCCTCGTTGGTGCTTTCCATTTCGACGGATATTAATCCCGCGAGACAATACGCCCCACCTAGACGATCGGCCGACCGAAGAGCAACCACACCCAAGTCAGACTCTGGAGTTTGGATTCGTTTCGGTGCAGCCTTTGGTAAGCGTGTGTCATTGCTTTTGTCACTGCAACTTCGACTATTCTCGACTTACCTGACGCATTTTTATAGAACACTGCGCATGTTCTGACAACGCGCATTGTCTAGTCAGTTGTACAAGTGCAACGTGCTCCCTCGCACGCTGTTCATTCAAAATCGACGTTTTCGCATGACATCCACTTGCTGACGGACGCGTTCCCACGTGGCGCGGTTTTTAAAATCGACCTCGCGTGACGATTGTTGGATTTCTGCTCGGGGAACAAACCTTGCGTATAGAGTCTAAGCCTTTGTTCGTAAATAAACCTTTTTTTTTTAATTTTAATTCTTTCTTTCGAGCGTGAATGTATTATTCGTTAAATCTATTTTAAATGAATTTTCCTTAATTATTTCTCTGACATCTATATTTTACTTTGTTGGGTGTTGGTCTTTTAAATAATTCTGCAATATTGGCTTAGATAATAATTAGGCTCAGCAATAATCAATACCCGTATTAGCTTAAATTATTGTAGTTTTTATATTTTTAACTGTTAATAAATTTTTATGTACTATACTCTTATGTATTAAACTCTTAGAAGCACTGTTCAGTTTATTTGTATAAATTAAATTTTTCCCCCAATAATGCAAAGTTTGACATCAGCATCACTGATTTCATATATGTATACGTTGCAATTTGTCAAACGGCATTTCTCTCCGTGTATGATATTTAAAACAGAAAGATCATAAACCACTTGCTTATATTTGTATTTAGGTACATTTGTCATTCATATTAAATCGAATAACATGAATACTTAAACAAAACATAAATTGTATGGCTGATTCAACCATACACTTATCCAATAGGGACTGAACATAATCTTATTATGTCAAAGAAAACTACTTAGACTTCAAGTGTTGAGGAACAGATAAATTTGTACGACTGATTCAGCTGTACAGCATATGTAATTTAATGACAAAACATCATCTAGACATTATCCACATATTATCCGCAGTCCCGAGTAAATTTCGTTAGTTTCGTTAGAATTCTATAAGAATAAAATGTTTCAAAATTGTATTAAATGAAGAAAACCAGTCGATCCTTTGTACATGGGATCGTCAGACTCTGTACAGAGAGAAAAGTTGCATCAAGACAAACAGTAGTTGTCGACACCAAGATAAGCAGAGGGATATAAAATTTATACATGTGAAAATAATATGAAAATGAAGGCGTCGACTCTGCTTAGTATGTTACGCTAACATATGAACTGAAATTGCATCTGAGAATTTGAGTTTATAATATTTTCATTTCTTTACAGTTAAGTATTATTTTTTAACTTTAAATTATTCTCATATGTACAGACTTTCACATTTCCACTATATTTATAATTTAAATTTGTATGAATACAAAATATTTCGAATCCTACTTTTATTATTGACAAATTTTATTTTTTACTTCAGTTTAAAGCGAGTAACCACCACCACCTCCAGCGGTTAAAGGTTATATTCTCATCTCTCTTTTTCTTTTACATTTTCAAAATGACAGGAATAAAGAAAGCGCAAGTCTAATTTTGTTAAACTCTATATTTGGGTGTAATCTCGGCATTGCATTTTAAAAAAAAGAATGCGTGGGACAAAAAACTAGTCGTAAAAATCCTTTTCTTCCTCGTGCACTTTTTTCAACGTAAATTGATATGGGAATTTTCTGTAATTCTCCGGCGTATAGAGGTACAATTTTCTGATTTTCGCTGGTAAAGTAAAAAAACTGTTTTAATATGGGAGCAATCTATCAAATCCGAAATAAAATTATGACTAACGAAGTAACACTTTGAAATACATAAGCCTCTTTCGGTAATAGCAAAGTGAGTATGGAATGGCTATCTATTTCATAAATCCGATTCAATTATTTTGAGGCTAAGTACTATATCTTAGTACATATATATAGGGTGTTCAATTGAAATATTTCGAGAACCACACCTCGGATCAAGAAAAGTTTGCAAAGCAAAATGTTCGCCACAAAAGGAGACATGAAATGATACCAAACTCGAACCCCCACTACCACTGCCTGGGGGTGAGGGAGAGAAGAGTTAAAGTACTTAAATGGGAACCCCTATATCTGCCATAAAAAATAGGGGTTCTAATTTGGTGTTTCAAAGTCGCACCCCTACCCCCAAGGGCGGGAGTAGGAGCTAATTTTAAGATCGATTAAAATTCCATTTAAATTAAATATATACTTTGACTATTATTGACAAGTAGAAATTATAATTATCGTAGCCAAACAAATTTATGTGACTCAGTTTTAGTAAAACAAACCTACAGAGATGACAGGTGCACGTTCTATAAGGCAGCCCAGTTAACCGGACAAAGCCTTGGAATGTAAACAAGTGCTTTATAAAAAATAATTTTCGTTGGGGTGGTTCTGAAAAGAGCCGTTAGTTATAAGAAGTGTTGGAGTACCTAGTTTCCTACGGCGCATGGAATTAGCCGCTATCGCTCGCAGTTAATGACGGAAATCCCGGGCCTTAAGTTAGGCCGACTCTCGTCACAGCCGTTCCTTGGTATACGGACTTTACCGATATCCCACTTGACTGCTCTTCGACCACTGACCAAATGTCCGCGGTGCACGCCTTTATATCCGCGTGACGAAGTGGGGTGCGCAGCAACTCAGACAGTGCTGAGTCTGCGTGACTTGCGCGTAGTCCTACGGCGGAAAACAATACATATTACTATATATAAATATTATGATTTTTTACTTTATTTCTATAAATATGACTATTTTAACACTTTATATTAATACTATATTTACTAAATATACTATATTTTATAAATATATTTTATTTAACACTTTATATTAATACTATACTTTATATTAGTATTATATTTTCAAACAATTTCGTGGTAACAACTCGCAGCATTTTGTTGATATTGTTTTTGCAAACATTCGATAATATAAAGAATAATGAGTTTATACTAAATAGCCGCTACGACTTGTCGATTACTATGTGTTATAAGCTTCAATCGGTGAAATTGTCGTATCGCTAGACAGATCGTTAGAAACATAATATCCTCTTCTGTGTTGCAGATAATGCTTTCGAAACGCTGCTGCGGTTAAATCCATTCCCGTAGCGAAAGAAGAGACGTAGACGAAAGTCGTCGCCGTGGCTAACGTTACCGAACAGCGGTAGTGGCGGTGGAACGGCTGGGGTAAATCATTGTTCAATTTCATTTAGTATTGTAGCAATAAATAAATTAACATTCTTTATTTGATGTTCGTATAAATCAACTACAGTTTTTCTTATAATTATTCTTATAGAATATCTTATAGAAGAACAAATATAAAAATTATAAGTATAAAAATAAAAAAAAAATAGAAATAAAAAAATATATTTAGTTATATATATCTTATATATTTTCAGATACTATGGGAGCGGGGGAATGGGGGGCGGAGGAGGGCTACGAGCCACGGATCTCCGGCATCGGTTTGCGATCCGATATTATGATGTATTAGATGAAGTCGACCAAGTCACAGAAGATGTCGAAAGAAGGTAATTTTTTCTGATTACAGGGCGGAGGTATTCGCATTGATACTTCTTCATTTTTTATATGCACGCACGCACGCGCGCACACACACACAGACACGCACATACGCACACATTACAATGGGATTGCAAACTAAATTGAGAACAAGTAACAATAAATAATTCCCATTTTTGAGTAAAAGTGTCGAATGGATGAATAATAATTTAAATGAAAATATGTACACTAACTTATTTACAAATATGAAAGAAATTTTATAATAAAGATAAAAAGACTTTCATCTTTCAACAATAAATTTTATGTCATGCGTTAGTATAATGTTTGTAAAAGCTAACATTATTTTCGTTTAACTGAGACGATCGAAATTGAATTCTGGAAATAATTGTGCCTTGCGGTTTCAAAATGTTAAATATTCTAAATGGTCTATGTGTTCAACAGAAGCGAATCGGCCGAAACGTGCTGTGCTTCTTGTCATCCGGCGTGCAGCTTTGGATTTCGACGGAAGAACTTCAACAAAGAGGAGACGGAGCAAATTAAGGATGACCGTCTAGGACAACAAGATACAGCGGAAAGTCGATCATTGAGGTACAAAGAGGATGGCAACGGGGAAGACGATTCGAGGCGATGCCGATTGCAGTGGTGCTGCAGGAACTTTCGGCGGCTTCTGGAAATGGCAATCAAGACCGTGCTCCTCGGTGTCGTGTTCCTCGTCACGCCAGGTATTATTCATCAAATTAACATTAACATTAACATTTCTGATAATAATCGCAGAACCAATTACTTTTTCTTTTTTAAATTTCTCTCTATTTAGAAATCGCAATTATAATAAAAAATTATGGATCTTTTAAACAATAAACAGAAATGCAAGTATATTGTATTTCAAAGTTAGTAATATTTGGTTTATAAATGTAAATAACATTTACATCTAAATAAACGGTGTACTGTAAATACTCGAAACTGTGTAAACAGTGTACTGAGGCTCGAAAAACTTGGCGGCCCGAGAAATAGTTGATTCTATATCTATAACCCGATATATCGGCAACCGCACTGAACGTAACTCCATAACCTCTATACCAATGGTGCAGTCAATAAACAATCTGTATTTGAATTTACAGGTCTCTGCCATCAAGACGCTGTCCACATAACGGCGATGCTGGGTGAGAGTGTGGTGTTCAACTGTCATGTAGAATTTCCTGATCAGCACCCAGTGCCGTACGTTCTTCAGTGGGAGAAGAAGGTAGGGGATACGGTACGATATCGGACGGCACCTTCTCTGCTCTCTATCCGTGAGTTAAAGACGGGGGCTCCGCTTGTAAGGGGCACGCTCTTGATACCAGCGGCGTCAACATTACCTGTGCACATCCATAATAAACTTTTACTAAGGACAAGGCAGAGTGATTCGACAGACGTAGGACGTTTGGTAAGAGCAAACGTGCAGCTCCGATTCTATCTCCGGAAACCTCCGAAGTTCTTCTAAATACCGTTCTTTGTTTCAAAAGATTGATGGTGTAGATATTCTGTAAGGTTATAATAAACTAAAATCGTTCCTACCGTTCAAAGGGTTCCTACTGTGTCCGTGAGAATATAGCCTAAAAATATGATCCTACATCATTATAACTCTATAAATAACGAGAATGGGAATAGTTTCTGAAAGGGCTAAGATTTTGCTAAAGGAATTGAATTAGTTAACTGTTATATTACAGAATTCGAAAATAAACACGATTTTGTAAACAATGAAGCACTTTTGTGATATTATAATTTTATTTGCTCTATACAAATATTGCTGTCATATTAATTAATCTAGCAATTAATATTTGAAAGAGAACTATTCAATAATATCGAAGTACAATAATAATATAATGATCCTTTTAAGTATTAACAATGTTATATTAAGATTATTACAATATTTGAATTTCAGCTGTAGCCTAATATAGAAATTTTACCACTTTACATAAGTAAATTTGCGGACCGTAGGAATATGCCTACCTTACCGATAGAATTCTCTGTAAAGCATGATAAAGTTACTACGGAATCTTCTTAAAATTAGCCTTATCGGCTTAGGCGTAAATTGTCCCATTTGGAGACAACCCGATGATCGAATCAGTAACTTAACTTAATCCAAAAATGAAATATTACCTTGCTTATTTTCTGTTTAACTTCAAGTATACTTTTGCACAATTCATGTACGTAATCCGTTAAACGATGGGAACGAATATGATAGTACCAGTAGAACTAATGACACTTCAGTCTCTAATGGGGATGATGTCTATACAAATATACTACTTATATTGATCTGTATTTCTATTTTAACAAACAGTTGATCCGTGGTGATAAAAAGTTACTAAATTTGATAATGTAGAAACTTTATCTTGTAGAGCTAGCCGTCTGGAAATTTGAAACAATGTGCATTGGAAATTTTTTTTTCAACTATTTCCTGAGGAACTTGGTGTTGATTTAACTGCGTAAAACGTGACACATTAATTTCGCATACTTCAACTTTCTGTCCTGGACAACTTTGTACCAATCATTATTCATTTCATCAAGTTCTGTTAATTCTGTTGCTAAACAAGTAATTAAAACTATTTGGTATAGATTTCACTAACTGGGAATAATGAGGGGAGCTTTAAAAGAAGAAAAATTTGATTTAAATAAGAACAGTTCAAAAGATGAAAAAAATTATTTAATTTTAATTCTTCACATAACCGATTGTAATTGAATACAACTTCTATAACTTGTAAGTCTTTAACTTAGTTGTATCTTTACGGTGCCACGAATTGGCAATATTTCCTGTGGAAATTCATAATAGTATCAATGACAGTCCTTTGTTATATTGACAAAGAATTGACACTAAAGCAACATTTTCAAAATCTATTACGTTCGATGCTGATTTCATAGATTGAAACATATAAAAAATATAAAATGTTGAATGAAAAACCGAAAGTTTTTGCTTTAATGGCATTTTATCTCCCCTTGTATTAATAAGTTATGTCATAAGTACACACATTCCGCGAGTTATTAACAGTATAGTGAATTTTACCATATAATTTATCTTAGTGTATGCTTGGTTACAAGTGAACAGTGGCTTCACTGAAAAATTATCACTCAATTACTGTTAATTGAGCTCGCACAAAGAATTTATATGATTAATCAAAGCTAGCTCGCTGGATGGGTTAGATCTCATGGGGTTTCCGGAGATACATTAAACAACGGACAAACTTTTCCCAAGTGAACGATCTCAATCACTGGGCAATTAATCAATGTTGCTGGATTACAAACGTAACGTTATCTTGAAATAAAATATTCTCAACCACGATTCAACGATTGAGTGCGTGCTAACAAAATAAATCTCCGCCTTGAGTGAGAATCGTCTTATGTTCGCTTTTGCGAAAAGCGTAGTACGTGAAAATTAATAGTGGGTAACAACCGTTTCATGATGACAATTAGAGCCACCTGTGTTTACAAAGTTAATCCAACTTACTAACACCTCGTACGCGTGCATAGTACCCAACTGGAAGTTGCAATACGACCCAATGCTGGCCCAGTACTAGCGTCACTATTGCCTATACTGACATGTGTACAGATTCAGTTGTCTGCCAGTATTGGAATGATAACGTTGGCTGTAATATGGTTCAATTGTTAATCAGTACAGATTCAGTATTAGCTCACAACGTGGTCATTTAATGAATCGAAGTTAGAATCGGTAGTTGTACAGCGAGTTGCTTTGAATGCTGCAGGACTCGTAAGTCAGGTTAACCCTAGTAAAAATGAAACATATATGGTCCATATATGGCCCATATATGTTTTAACAATTTTATATAAGATAAAAAGTTCTTATGTTATTAAATATCAACACCAGCACATTACTGGCAAAAGTCCGTTACACCAAAAATTCTACTGTCGGTATTGCTTCAAAAAGCTATAGAATCTTTTGTCATTCGCCTCTTTGGAAACACTGTGCCAATACTGTATTCCATACATTAACAATCCGTACTGGTAAAAGATTAGGTCATTTGCCAACATCAGCAACTTCCACATGGGCACAACATAACACAAATATGGTAAAAATCATATGTAAATGCATTTAAATATGCTACAATTGAACTTTGCTAAATATTCGCTTTCGAATTTATGCATAATAATTTTTAAAAGTTGGCAATATGATGAAGTGAAAATTTTGAATGAAAGTGTACTGTTTAAAAATGATTGGTCTTTGTTTTATTTGATAATAAATCGAGTTACCCTAGTAAAAATGAAACATATATGGTCCATGTATGGTTAATATATGTTTTAACAATTTCATATAAGAAAATTAAAAATTCATATACGGACATATATGTTTTTCTTAAGCCACATATGGCTATAGATCAATCACATATGACCATATATGGATTAAGGAAGAACATAAGAATTTTTTTTCCTTATATGAAATTGTTAAAACATATATGAACCGTATATGGACCATATATGTTTCATTTTTACTAGGGTAGCTATTTCAGAGTTTCTGTTTGTATTTTTTAATTAGTTATTAGCAATTATATACACAAGTAGGCAAACTTGCTATCTAATATGTGTCATCTAGCGTGTAAACCTCACTAATCCAGACCATTAATTTGCAAAATTGCAAAGATTATTTACAATGCAGTGTTCGTACGGCTATTGTTATAATTTACCCGAATTTGCTCAAAATTTATTGTTCCTATCCCGGCGGAAAAGTAAATTAATTTTCAAAACGCTTAATCGTAGAAGTCGTGCCTGTTTTGAGCACGCTTGCACGTAACTCTTGTCACAAGTTTTATGAACTTCGATACTCATACGCGAATTCGCGGAGATCGATTTTGAGCTGGTATCAGGCACGAGTGCAAAGCGCGAACCCCCGGGAATATTTGACGTTGCTCGAAGCACTGCAAAAATAATTATCAGATTTGTTATATCGTTATGTCGATTGTTTGTTACGTATTGTCGTGTTTCCTTTAACCCGTGGCTTACACTTGTGTTTACTGGCTTACGGGACTGGTCACCAAATATTACTGCCATTCTTATTATTACGCTGAGAAAATGGAATAGTACATCCCATGCAATAACAACATGATTTTACAGTAGTTATTTTCATTTCATCCTTGTTGAAATTACATTTAAATTACCATATTTCGTACATCAAAGTGCACACAGTTATTATGTAATTTGTTTTTTACATTAAAAATTACAAAATTACATTTTTTTAGTCAAAAATATCGGGCTCCGAACAGTAAACTATATGACTACTATTAACTCGCGTGACTTACTTTGGAACCAAAGAACAAAACGCTTTTAAATTTGAGCACAAAAAACAATGATTTTAAATAGACGGTAGATGAAATTAATGAAATAAAAATAATAATATTGTTATTAAAATGGATATAAATACAAAACAGAAATAAAATTATTTATATTGTGTACTTTGAAAACGTTTCATTTTTCAGTCCCATTATTTGTCCTTAAATGCACAAGTTCTACAATGGATTAGTTTCTTAAATAACTCTCGTCAAGTTGTTAATTACTATACATAAATATGAATGTATAAAATACCATGAAAGTATTCACAATACCCTATTGTATATAGAGTATTTATCTATTATATAATTTCCTTTTCTCGGTGTAATTAAGGAATAGGACTGTTTTATCGTTACAGACATTATTATTATCGTAGAAAAAAGTATTGTGATTTTAATTTTGAATTTACACCCAGTTTCCTGACGAGACAATGATTTGCAGTCATTTCGGGAGGGCAGAATGCGACTATCGTACCATTACTTGAACTTCTTTACTTGCAATCATGAATCTTTTAATAGTCAGAAAGGGCAGCAATTTTATGAATCGTTTTTCCGAAAATTGTTTCCCTTTTAGTCTTTGGGATTTCTCTATCGGAAGGATGGAAAGAGAATAAAAACAAAAAATAAGAAATAGGAAAAATGTTTATTGCGCCAGTGGGGCTAATCTTTCGCGCATCATAGTGAATCTAATTGGTAACAAAAAGGCGAACACTAAATCATGTGGAATTAATCGAATTCCGTGAGGTATTTACTGGATCGCAGTCGATCGTTTGCAAGACGCATACTTAATGGCGTGTATTCGTTTGGAAGGGACGCTTTCTTCTCTGACGTTCGATCGTCCCATGATTCACCATGATGCGTGTCAGAACTAATCTCTTTGGTACCAGTACATTCAATAAAAAGTAACTATATTTGCTGCCCTATATATCGTACTGCCTTAATGCATATGAAGCATATCAATTATATGTTCACTAGTAAAAATGAAACAAATATGGTCCATATATGTTTTAACAATTTCATATAAGGAAATGAAAAATTCATCTATGGACATATATGTTTTTCCTTAATCCATATATGGCCATATATGGTCGATATACGGCCATAATTGATTTCCATATAAGAAGATTATTAAATGCTTATATGGCTTCAATATTATATCAATTATTGCCATATATCGATGGATTAATGAAAAACATATATGAATTTTTTTCTTTATATGAAAATGTTAAAACATATGCGGACTAAGTACTACAGTCAAACCTGTGAGGAGTCACACTTTCGGGGCTGTAGGAGAGGAAAATGAGACTCCTGACATTACCACCACTCTAACCTATTATATGAATTGAAACAACTTCAGGCCTTCCTTTTTGTGTTTGTAATATTTTTT
>JABFPN010002992.1:0-19678 GCA_022817305.1 Leptoteleia sp. ZL-2020
GTAATAAAAAAAAAAAAAAAAAAAAAAAAAATAGCAATTAAAGTATTCGAAATGTAACAACCTTTCTTAATTTTCAAATTAATTGCGCGTCAAGTTTATAACTGTGATTAAAAATTGTTCCTTGGAGGCTGTATATTTCTTTTCTATTCTTATTCTATTTGTATACCTGTGCTTTGTATATATTATTTTAAATATAACTTATTCAAGAAAGGGTCAAAGGAATTCTTTTTGTAACAAAACAGATTCAACGAGGTGAATCTGGCTTCGTGTGAACAATTTTGTAGTAAAGAAAGAATCAACATGGTAACCAAAATTGAAAAAACTTCGTTGATGAGTAATACTGTTTCTCGCATGGTTACTAAATAATTGCAATAAAATTTGACACAAACAAATAAGGGAATAAACTTAAATAGAGAAATGTTGAAGCAAATAATTAAACTGATAAAACGATACAAAATTGAAAACAAGAAAATGGATGAAAAAATCAGAAAAGGGCTTTTTTACTTGTCTAGCGAAATTGATAGCGAGCAACTGTCATCTTAGCTCGGTAGATTGTATGCTTAATTTCACGACCTACTGCCACGATTTGCAAAATGCTGCAATCTACCGTCTTATTATTATCTCGTGTATATAATTAATACAATTAAATGACAACAAATTAAAAAAAATAAAACAATATATATGTACACATGCGTGTACATATACGTGCTTATAATAACACTCAAACCTTTGCACTTGTAAATGCAGTGTGAAGATTTGAGTGTATATGTACGCGTATAGAAAACACTGCGATTTCCATTAGATTTCAGTAATGTTCGATGTGTAAACTGTGTGTTACGGGCAGAATAATATAACTGCCGAAATTACGTTACGTGCGTGTTAGAATTATAAGTGAGTGTGAGAATGCAATGTGGCCGTTGTTGTGCGACTTGTATGACTGTATCTGTAAAATAGTATTTTTATAACGATGAGAACTTTACAAAATGTAATACTATCACGCAAAAAGAAATAAACATGAAATTAATTAAAAAACATTGAAAAAAATAAATACGACCATCATTATTTGAATTCGATAACAATTTAAATGAATAATTAAAACATGAAACTGCCACTGCAAGTCTCTTTTGCATAAAGCATTTTTACAAAACTTATTAAAGGAATTTTATACTTTCCCAATACGATAAAAAAGAAAACTACAATCGGCTAAGTCGCTGTAAAAATTATAAACAAAAGTTGTGTGAATAGATGAAACGGAGTAATTATATGTATTTCATTATTTATGTAAACTATTTTTTTAATAAGGAGCAATCTTTGAAATTAATGTTAACTTCTTTTAAGATGTTTAACAAAGCATAGTTAATCAAACGATCGAGCGACCACTCAATATATCGACTAACAATTTTTTTGTTAAATCAAACAGAATTGAAAGGAAAATTTAATGATGAAAATTACACAAAGATTTATCGTTATGATATAATTCATTTCCAGTTTTACCCTCACAATAACGCGTGAAGTAGGATTTACATCACTTGTAGGCTTTGAAATCACAAGAAACAAAAATGTTTTATTTATTCTGATATTTTAATTGTTTAATGGAAACAAATACGAAAAAACATTAATATTTGTTCTCAAGGTGAAATGTCACTCGTTGGCGAATTCAACATGAATATTCTGATTCCTTAATTCTTATCTTTAAATATACTGTAAAATAAAAATTAATTTAAGAAAAACACTACATACATCAACATTTAAACAAGTTTAGAATCTTTTAAATTAGTTTTTACGTATTGCAACTATTCTCAGAAAACTACAAATAGTCGATGGAACTATTTTCAAAAGATAGAATTCTGAAAAGAGTTGCAATACGTAAAAAATAATTTAAAAAATTCTAAACTTGTTCATCTGTTAACTTGCGTTGCGTTTTTCTTAAATTAATATTTTTTACAATATATTTAAAGATATGTATTATTAAGAAGGTTATATTCACTCTAAGTTGGTCAAGGAGTAACATTTCACCTTAAAGTAGAATAAAGTTTATAAACATTAAATTTTCTCTTCCAATGAGAAGAAAATTTTAGTTGGTTAATATTTATAATTCATAGTTGAAATAATACTAGTTAAAGATTTAGGAAATGTAGAATTATTAAATAATGTACATACACTGAGAAGAAAATACTGATGCAAATTGAAATGATTATTTGTGAAGCTGTGGTATACATTATTCTCTGGAAAAGGTACCTATTTATTATTATTATTATTAGGATCTTGTTAGCTTTAATAATAAAAATATGAAAAAATTACCAAGATATTGGCACGAATTGACAATAAATTGGCAGGATTTCCAAAGTGTAGAGTGTGTCACAACTTCATCAATAATATTTGCAAATTGTATTTTTTTTTCTCAGTGCCGTAAAACATTTGACTAAAAACACGTTACTTATAGATAGGTTTTATCAGTTTTTAACATTAAAACATATTTATTATTTTTCAATTTAATGAAGAAAAGTCTTTTTTCAAGAAAATGGTGTCAAAAAATCGTTGAATGTTTTAATCTTTCAAAATCACATCATAAAATACCAATTAATTCTTAATTAATCATAAAATAAATAATATAGTGCAGTAAATCCTACTGCATTTTATCTGATGTAAGCATAATTTCATATCATTCATCTTCCACATATAAGATGCAATACAGCCAAACTTTAGTTCTATTCCATTGATTCACGATTGACTATTTTTGTTCAACTCACAAGAGACTAAAGATTGACTGTATGGACATTATTATTTTCAATATACCGACAAAAAATTACATCACGATTCTTCTTTTCTATCGTAGACGTTTCAGCATTCGTTTAGGAATTCTTTGTTTAATCTATAAATATACATTTCTTAGTCGCATTTTCATTCACCGCATGGAATGGTATTAATGAAATAAGTAGACTATTCGTTAACCGATAGAAATTGTAGGGAATCGTCTGTAGTAATGCCGTAGAATTGTAAGTACCATTTGGACGAGAGCTCGTGCACTGACACTTCACAAAGTTTTCCAGAATTCAGTCTTCTTGTCGCGCACGAGCTACGTCCCGCCCTTTTGATACGCGAAAGCGACAAGTCCTCGTACGAAAGGATGAACTCTCGACGCTCAAATTAAAGTATGCTTGGATTTGTTTCATGCCGAGAATGAAAAGAGAAAGTAAAGAGGCAAATTTTTTTTTATATGGTAGAACCCGTAATGATTACACATCTGTAAGATAAAAATCTTAAAATATCTTCATATACATTTTAACATAGGCATTATATTTAACTTTATCATTTTATCCAATCATGTTAAACATCGAAGTCTATTAAAAAAAATTATAATAATAAATAAAGAAATAAATAACTATACAAAATAGAGCATGATAAATTCAGTATAAGAATAAAATATCGTTTACTTTTACAAATCATTATGGATTTTACTATATAGGGTATAAGAAATATTTCAAATCCAAAATAGTCGGCGATAATGAACCGACAACGAATGCGAAAAAAATGTAATAGAATAATGATAAAAAATTGAACGTATTGTTATCCAATTTTTGTACATTTCGCATATTACTTGACACGATATCCGACATATACATAGTCGAAAATAGGTCAATGTTGATGTTGGACGCAATATTTTTCTCGGTACGGACAACTATTCGAACGATTCTACATTTTATCCTGTCAAGCACATCGATTGAAAAGTCCGATTCTTTTCGGTCGCGCGTCGCTCATCTTTCATTGCGAAATTTCCTCATGATCTCTTTCGTAATTTTATATATTGATATTATGCGCCGCTATATAATGGTATTTTAAGAACATTCTTCATTCAATCTTTTTTTTTTATCGTACAAAAAAAGAAAATTGCGATTCTTATCGTGAATGCCTTTAATTTTCGTAATCATTTAATTGTAAATATAGATTCAGATTGTGTCCCATTTCATTTAAAGACGATTATAGGAAAAGCCACGATGCAAGCGGAGCTTTTCGCGAGCCGTATTTTTTAATGATTATATAAAAAGTGTATTTTATAATGCGAAATTCAATATGTTGCTGCGTTACCTAACGCCGCGGGACAAATATATTGTTTCTCCCGCGCGCCGTTCATTCGATTGTCATAAGATGACTTTACTTGAATAAAACATCGTTTTTTGTACACCTTACAATTTGTTGACATTTATTAATACTGAATTAGTGATGCGCGCCTTCCTAGCGCTTTGTCCCTGTACTTATTTTCCAAAGCACCGTTCCACGGTCATATATTCATCTATTCACGATGCAATCGAATAATGTATTGTACAATTCATTTGTTTATAATAAACAATATAAATTTATTACAAGAAATTTCTTTGCAAATAAATATTAACTTATCATAACACACGTTGAATTGATATTATAGAAAAAGTTAAATTAGGAGAATATAAGTTTAAAAATATTTAATTTTATTTTTATATTTACAATAAAATTTTTTTATTTAATGCAATTTTCGCCGTTTGACAATTTTTTTTCCAATAATTGAATAAATAATGCATTTATTCACAATTATTTTTATTTCGTATAAATGTTTGCGGACTTCCATTAATTTTTAATGGAATTCTACATTGAGTTTTATTTTTAATAATAAATGGACCTAGAAATTTAATTGGTAATTATAAGTACAGTTTAATTGATACGAAATGTTTATCTAAAATTTATTATTAAAAATAAAAAACTTACCATAAGAATTAGTTTTTAACATTTGATTTCAAATTATAAAAAATTCTTTCTTCATCTGGAATTGATGAAGGGGCTCCTGTCATTAGATCATTTCCATCTATGGTTTTAGGAAAAGCTATAACGTCTCTTATGCTTTGAGCACGACAAAGTATGGAAACATAGCGATCAAAACCTAGATAAAGGATATATATATTTTTAAATATTTCAAAAATTATGCGATTAACAGAAAAAAATGTATTGTAGAATTAAGTGCTCTAATAGTAAAAAATACTTTTAAAATTTTTCTGTTTCGTATAGAATAATATGAAAAATAATGTCGACATTTTTCAAATAGTTGAAAAGTTAAATAACTAGAAATATTTTATATAATATTTATAATTAATTTTTCAGTTATAATAATGTTAAATCTTATTAATATATCACGTATATAAGACATTGTAAAATGTTACAAAGTGAACAAAATTTGAAAAATACACGATTTTATTACCAATAGCTATTCCTCCGTGTGGAGGAGCTCCAAATTTGAAAGCATTGAGAAAATAGTCCAATGTAGAAGGTTCGATATTCAACAGCCGCAACACTTTTTCTTGAAGATCATGCTCATGGATACGAATTGAACCTCCAGCAATTTCAGAACCATTTAACACAAGATCATAATGTAACCCTCGTACCTTAAAGTGGGCACAAAATGTACTCTATTGTTAATTATAAAACAGGTATTCTAAAAATCACTTGAAGTAATTTTGTCAGTATGCAAAAATATTCATAATTTTAATATTTTGTTTTATCAAAATTATAAATTGAATGTACAAAATAAATGTATGAAATTAAAACAATAATTTATTTTAAAACAAAATCATTAATATAAATATTTACGATAACTATGAAACATAGTTTCCACTTAATATGTATATCTTTTCCAATCATAACATATTCTATACATACATCTATAGATTAAATTTTTATTTTTTCTATTTTAATTAGTTTTATATATTCAAAAAATGTTGACATATGTTTATATATACTTTTTAATAAAATACTTTTAAGATTACCTTCATTGGATCAGTAAACAGATAATGCATGTCATCAGAATGAGGTCTTGTAAATGGATGATGTGCTGATACTAAATCTTGATTTTCTTTTCTTTCGAAAAGTGGAAAATCATATACCCAAATAAATTGAAAGTCTTTCGATCTAATAAAATGATTCTCTGATTCCATACAATTTGTGAATTCAACGCGTAATTTACCTATTAAACCTTGCTGTAAATATAAAAAGAATATATAACGTTAATTTACAGAACTGAATATTTTACTCTTGATAATCAAATTCAAAATTATACTTACGCTATCTCTCATTTCTCCATAAGTAATAAACAAAACATCATCTTCTTTCAATTCTAATTTTTCCTTAATAGTTTCGCTTATAGATTTCGAAAATAAATCATCCATTTTTTTAAATATAGAATTATTTGACTGTCTTAACTGTATCAATTTGGAATTTTTAAAATTTCGTTTATTTATATCTAACAATTTTTTCTGAACTGACTTTGTTAAGTATTTCTAAAAATGGTGTTCATATAATCGTTACACAAATTATATAATTGGTTAAATTCATACATACATATATGGATGTGAAACGTATATTTCGAGTACCTGGAAGGATGTGTTTTTGTGGGCCTTTTGCGATTTTGAAGACGTCCTCAAAATAGTTACATATGTAACAGTCATTTTGAAGACGCTCCTACTGGCCAATTGGAATTTACCATTTGCCAATTTTAAATTTTCCACCAACATTAAAAAATTACAACATAATATAATTTTCAGGAGTGTAATTTGTAGATGAAATGGAGGGTACGTACCCAAAATATACGGTTCATGAGTCTATATACACTTTTAATAATGTAAATTTATATATAGAATGTAAAAACTTACCTGTTTCCCTGGGAAAACAATTGCATACGATTGAAAAGAATCATTGCACTCTAAAGATAATTTATCTAAGTTACTGGACAACTTTAGAATTTCAGTTACATTTTCAATCTGTAAAAAAGAAATGTGTTCAATAATGTTTCAATTAAAACACAAACATGTATTTCATGTTTATGATTTTTGGAATTTTATAATGTTACAAAATTCTGAAACTACCAAAGGATGTAAGAATACAATTTTTACATTGATTTCACTTTTTGTTAAAAACAAATTAGGAAATACTTTACCACAATATCATAAATATATTATATGTTGTTAATCATTAATTTTATAAAAGAGCTAAATGTATATCATATACTTTTTTTCTACAAAATGTTCCACTGAAGTAAATATTCTTTAACAATTAATAAATTCTAAATACACTAACTTCATGTCATTAGAATAAGAAGAAAGTATAAACAAATAATGGTCTTACATTATATGGTATTGTTAAATCTGGCTTTTCTGAACCATATTTCTCCATAACTTCTTCATAAGTTATTCGAGGAAATGGAATATTCAATTCGCCTAAATGATCTGGCCAACTATGTTTTATTAAATCTTCCATTAATTCCATAACACCTTCACTATCCACAAAAGATAACTCAATATCCATCTGTGAAGATACAATTAATTAATTTATTTTAATAAAATTTACAGATATTAAAATTTTTATATATTTTTATAATTTAAAATAGAAAAAGTAATAAGAAAAAATACATATAATAGTACATAAATAAGTATACTGCACAGTAATACACTTTATTTTTATTATATTAGTAAAAACCATATTACTATGCACTGTATAAAAAGTTATTTTACTTGTTATGTATAATAAAGTTAACATCGATTTTTAAATTATTTCTGCTATTAATTGTATAATTACATGATGAGTATAAAATTCTAATGTCATAAGCACAATAAATTCTTTAATTTATTAAACATTTTTACATAAAGATCATTGAGCTTTACTTTTTAAGAATGAAATGAAGAAAATGAATTAAATTAATTTTAATAGATAATATTCGATAAAATAATGTATTAAAAAGATATGAACCTGCGTAAATTCTGGCTGTCTATCATTTCTTGAAGTTTCATCCCTGTAACAAGTGGCTACTTGAAAATACCTATCAATTCCACCAATCATAAGCAATTGTTTTAATTGTTGAGGGCTTTGTGTAAGAGCATAAAATTTATTTTCAAATTTTGTAGGTACTACAAATTCACGTGCACCCTTAAATGCGTAAACAAAATCAATTAATTAATTTTCAATCAATAAGCATAATTCTTTAAATTCAGGCTTAAATTTTTTTGACAAAAATGCCTAATGTATAAATAATACATAAATAATTAAATTAATCTAATATATAATAAACTAAATTAAAAAAAAACATAAAAAAATAAATTAAGTGTATTATTTACATATTATATGTACATAAATATATATATATGTATTGCCAGAGGTGTTTTTGAATACAAAAAATACAGTGGTGTTTTTAAATACGCGTGGTGCTTTTGAATACAGTATTCAAAAGCACATCTTACAACATGGTGCTTTTGAATACAGTCCTGGGTTTTATTGATAACTACGGTTCTGACTCCAGAATCGTTAGTTTAGATAGATTTTTAAAAAATTTATGGTGGGAGGCGCAGATCCATGGGAAATACAATTTTCATTTGTTAATTTTAAATTTCCCATCCAAATTTTAAAAAATATTTAAATTCAATTTGATTTCAAGGACATACCTTGACACACTAAAAATGATGCGTATTCAAATACACCACCTGCAATCTTTATATATATACCCTAGTTGAAATGATTTGCTGATAAAAGCTGAAATTTGCTAGAAAATATTGAAAAACGCTGAAAAACACTAAAAACCTGTTAAAATTGGGACTTTTTAGCATTTTTTATCATTCATTTCCAGAAGGGTATATGCAATTTCCACAGGGTTTTTATATGCAAATATCCCTGTATATATATAATAATGTATACTGTGATATATATGTATATACAATGTAAAATTAATAAATACATATATATATATATACACACAAATAAGAATCTATAACAAATATTTTGCATTATTTCAGCTATAATTCACTTTGTACACTGTCCTACATTTTTTAATTAAATAAATATGAAATTATATCTTGTAATCATACCCCAGGTGTTCTTCGAAAGAGGGTGGGGGTTTTCACTTCAACAAAATCACATTCGTTTCTTAAATAATTACTCATTTTTCCCAACACCCAAGATGCAAGTCTTAAATTTGCCTGCATTTCTGGAAAACGTAGAAATAAATATCTATGTTTCATCCCTGTCTGCTCTGTTGGTTTTAGAAAGTTTTTGATATTAAATGGTAACTTTTCAACACTTGCATTGCTGACTTCCAATGTATCAATTAGAACTTCAACATCTCCTGTCAACATTTGTTTATTTTGCTTATCTTCTGGTCGAAGAACAACTGTACCAGAAATGTTTATAACACTTTCATAAGTTAAATTCTTAATAGATTCCCAAAGATCATTTCTCTAATACAAAAGAAGTAATGCTTTTATATTAAAAATCAAATATTTAAGATTATTTAAATCTATATTCACAGTTATCTTTCTTAATTGATAACAATTAATAATGAACAAAACCTAACAATATTTTTATCAGTGAAAGAGTATTATATATATATATACATAAATAAAAATACACTTTATATTTAGATTATTGATACAGCATCTATACACTAATGTTACATTAAAAATTAATTATGTACAAATTTACAAAAATTGGTATTAGGTGTTACAATTTTTAAGAGAAATTTTGTTCTCAACATCTCAATTTTGAGGATTGTTAAATTTTGTTCAACCAATAATCGATATTAATAAATATTTTCATATAATAAATATAGTATGATCACAAATTATATATACACTGTACCTCTTGTGGTATAATACATTGTGTTAAACCATAGGCATCCCTTAAAATAAGAAATTTTCCCATCCTGTTATGTTGCAGCCATCCATAAAGCTTCACTTTTTCTCCAACATCATTTGCAGTTAATTCTCCACAAGTGTGTGTCCTTTTAACAAATTTATTAACCGACTTAATTTCTTTCGATTTATTTACTTTTTTAACAGCAACATTAAAATTGTGCGAAGTTCCTGAAGAGCTTATTAAAGCAACCTGAAATTAAAATCTATTTATATTAATTCTATAATTATATTTTGTTATAAAATTACTTACAATTGTAAATAAATATAAATATACATTCACTTAAAAAATAATTATAAATAAATATATAAATAAACAATTAATCTGTTATTTTTAAACTCAAAATTTAAGGAAAAATTATGATACTTGTATACAAATATAAATATCTAAATGGAAACAGATTAACAATAAGAAAAATGTAAATAATATTAAACTTACTTGTGATACATTTTTATAATTTGTTATACTATTTTTGCACAAATTAAAAATTATCCTGTTTCTAAGAAACATAATGACTACTTTTTGATACAATCAAAATTATCTGAAACAAAATATCAAATATTCGTACTCGGTTTCTTTCAAAATACTGCGTGGTTATATTATCACAAATAATTTCACTACATTTGTCAGAATATAAAAAAAAATGTATTAAAATTTTGTTGCAGTTCAGCGTAAATTATAATTGCATATATAGTTTTAAACAATAAAATGTTACATTTCATTGAAATGAAAAAAATATTATTTATTTTATGTACGGTTTATAAGCATAGGATTGTGATGCATCCATATACTCCCGTTAGATGACACTGTTATCGCATCATATAGTAGGGTTCGTTAAAAAGGACGAAACAGTAGTATACTATTGTCAATATATTTCAGTTTAAAAAGCGTACATTATTTATCATATTAATAAAATAATTAAACATGGTAAGTAAAAAATAAAAGAATGGTATGAAAATTCATAAGTAATATCAGAATAATTATATGTAACTTTTCTTATTTTTATAGTTACCACTTTCTTTATTACGGACAGCGCAAAATCATCCAATGGTAAACATTTTACTTAACCTATTAATCTATATGATTTTTATATTTTTTATTACAACAATAAGTACTAATAATTATTTATTATATTATAGCTGGTTGAATTAAAGAATGGTGAGACGTACAATGGACATTTAGTCAGTTGCGACAATTGGATGAATGTTAATTTACGTGAAGTTATTTGCACATCTAGGGTAAGAATAAATGAACTTAAAATTTTTATTATAATTAATGTATGCATGTTACATTTTATTATATTTTTATAATCTACTCTTAAAATTAATATACTATTCAAAGACATACATGTCTTTATTTATATTAAAATATAAATAATATTGTTTAAAAAGGAGAGTTTATAATAATAAATTCAAACATGTCTTACAAATTAAAATAACATTCATTTTGTAACTATTAATTAAGATGTTATGGATAAGAACTATTTATAAGAATTTTTTACACAAAATATGTCTATAAAAAGAGGACACATTAATTTGTTTAAAAAAAAATTCAGTTTTTAGTTCAGGTCATGTTCTGGAAAAGTTGAAGGATGAAAGAATATTTATAAAAAATGTTAAATATTTTTTTTAGCGAGATTTATAAAGAAAAAGTAGTAATTTGTATTATACTTTATATTACAAGGAATCTTAATATTTTTAATTGGTTACACATGAACATTGTTTCTAAGCATTTTTTTTTTTTTAAATTATCACAAAAAGTGTTGGAAAATTTAAGAATAGTTAAAAAGTAATCAATAAATTTACATTTATCTTTATGAAGAAAAATGTAGATTTTGTTAGTCTTCTCTATGACTTTAAGTTAGGATCATATATATTAAATGTTTTATCTGTTTGAATAAATATATTTCTATTAAGAAAAAAGTAATGGAAAATTTGAATACATATTAAAAAGTACGAAAATGTAGACAATAAATAGATTGTAACATATAATCTATAGTCTATATATTTATCTTTTTATTATATTATATTTCTTTTTAAATAGAGATAGATAATCAAAAGTTTGTTTTAATTATGAATTTTAGGATGGAGATAAATTTTGGAGAATGCCTGAATGTTATATTAGAGGCAGTACAATAAAATATTTAAGAATACCTGACGAAGTCATAGATATGGTTAAAGAAGATGTACAAATGAAATCAAGAGGTCGTGGTGAATTAAAAGGAAGAGGTGGACAAAGTCAGCGTGGAAATCGTCAAGGTGGAAGAGGTAAGAATTAAAAATATTAATTTTTTATCGAGACAAAAGGTTGTTGTTGTCGATGATGCCAAGATAAGCAGAGAAATAAAAAATGAAATATATTTTCAAAGTAAATGATCATTAAAACATTTATTTGTTTACTTTAGGAACATTTGGAGGACGTGGTGGAAGAGGACCAACACCTCTTAATCGAGGTCCAAATCAAGGAAACAAACAAAATAAACCAAAATGAAAATTTATACCTTTAATTTTTGCAGAAACTCAATATTACTTTTAAGTTTTGTAAAATAATATAGTCTTATAATGTATGTTTATAGAAAGATTAAATAAATAAGACAGTATTATTTAAGTCTAAAAAATGTTTTATTTTTTTTTTTTTTTTTTTTTTTTTACATTCATCCATATCAATTATATGAAACTTGTTTCATAATACCAACTTATTATCTAATCTTGCAATAAAATATAAATAATATTGTACAACGACAAGAGTTTATTATAATAAACTCAAACATAATTGACTCTAATGTGTACAATGAAATCATACATTGTTTCTTTTGACATTTATTCATGAAATACTAATTTCAACATAAAAAGAAAAGCCAATAGGCAGTTGATAAATTAATGTAGTAGAAACTTCTGCAACATCCTCTCTGCATAAAACGTATCACGATAATTTCTGAAAATAAATTTTATACAATTAGCATACTTTTTACAATAAAATAATCACGAATATATTAATAGTATTTTACAAAATAAATGACAAAGCAGTGACAAGCATTGCTAAGTACTAAATTTTCGGAATATTTTTGAAATTTAATAGCATGCATACGATAATATTAATGTAAATATTTATCGCATGTTTTGTGTATACTATGTTACTAATTACTAACATAAGCTAAGACAAGAATACTTACTGAATGACATTAAATACAAATGTACTTCGTTCGAACTGCCTTGTTTTCTATCGTCCTTCAACTGTAACAAAATTAAAACAGAACATTTTAATATAAATAGTTTTAAATTAATAAACTGAATACAATTAACTTTGTGTATTAGTGTTATTCAAAAACTTACTGTAAGATGCAAGATCAATTTCGTCGGGAAGTTCTGAAATATTAACATCAAATCTCTCTTGAACATCATTCAAAATTTTTGCATCATTTTCATCACTGACTAACGTGATGGCCAATCCTTTTGTACCAAAACGACCCGCGCGAGCTACTCTGTGTAAATATGTGTCAGAATCTTCTGGCATATCATAGTTAAAAACAATGTTTACACGTTCAATATCCATTCCACGTCCAAAAAGATTTGTAGCAACCAAAATTCGCTGGAAAAAAGAATTTATTAGTAATAATGTAGTTTCACATAAATTGAATAAACAACTTAAATATAATTTATTTTAATATATTAGAATTTAATTATTTCAATAAATAATTGAACATTTGTGTAAGAAATATGTACCTTTTGGAAATCTTTGAATTGTTGATATCTAGACAATCGTTCTTCCTGTGTCATTCCTCTGTGAATGCCGATAGCTGGGAAATTCTGTTCAGTCAATAATTGTGCAAGTGCCATACATCGCTGTACTGATTTTACAAAAATGACAACCTAAAAGTGTAAAGAAAAAAATTAATAAATATGAATAAAAATAAATATAAACGTACAATTATTAGGAACAAAAATGAACATTTAAACATTTACAATACTAACCTGATTGAATTCCAAAACATCGAGAAGCTCAAAAAGTTTCTTGTTCTTCTCATTTTCCTTTAGTTTAACATAATGTTGTTGTAATCCATGCAATGTGAGTTTCGCTTCATCATCAACATACACTTCCATTGGCTGTAGAAAAAAAGTATTATTATAAAAAAAACTTATTCCATCCTGTTACTCCCTTAATTTTTTTCTTAATAGTCCCAGATTAATTTTTCTTGCAAATTATGTTAATTATTAAACAAACAAATCTAATAACTTTTTATATCTAATAAAAATTATATTATAGTATTTAATTTTTTTAATTTGATCTTCACAAATTTACTCAGAGTTTTCATTTATGTATTACTTTTTTTTCAATTAAATGTAAAAATAAAATTACATTTAAACATTATACAATATTAAGAACAATAAACTAAAGAATAAATCAAAAAATTGTCGAACAAAAAAAAAAAAAGACAACTAAATAAGAAAATTAAATTTTCATTGGATTTTGTCAGTAGTGGGTAGTGGTAAAATTGTGTGTCATCATTTTAAGGCTAAGACAACATTAACATCATTCAAAATCCAAAACAAGTTGAAAAATAAAACTATTAAATCTACGCGCAAATCAATGAAAACTCTATCATAAAGTTATCGTCATCAACCTCAAATTCCAAGGGACACTATGGACCACTCATTATGCCATAAAAAGGACAGAATAAGTTTGTATTTGCATTTACAAATTGGTCAAACCACAACAACCTCGAAGCAAGAGAACACGCACTGTTTCCCATCATTTTTTGCGTTGTCAGTAACGACAAACTTTAAAATTTCTGGCTACATACGGTTCGGCGACTCCGATTCTGTAGTGCCAATGCACAAACTCTCAGCAGTCACCCCGACAGACTAAAGACGGCGCACCCAAAGTAGCTTCTTGGCCACGCATCCTGCCACCTTCCGGATGAGGCTAACTCCATTCTGAATTCGCTCTCTCGACAAATATCGATGATTAAATATTGTGGCAAAATCCATCACGAGTTATTTATACAATATTTTTAACCAGCAAATCTCAACCCTGCCCCCTCCCCCAGCACATTTATAACTTTCTCATTTTTAATATTACATCCTCTTCTTTCTTCAACTAGTTCTTGAATGTTCAGCGGTACAGGAAAGAATGTCATCCTTGGAGCCCAAACTCTATTCCCTCCCCCCCCCTTTGTCATAATTATATGCAATATCATTTTGTTTGTCCCTCCCCTCCCCCTCTATTCTCTTTCATGCGATATTTCGTTTGTGAGAGCATGTGGGAATTTCCGACAGGATGTAAATATGGGTAGTGGTCATAGTGGCAAAACTGGGATAGGTTTTGAAGGATTATTGCTGGAGATGGACCAAAATAGTGTGTGTGTTTAAAATTGGATCACGATAAGACGCCTGGTCTGTCGGTCTAACAAGCTAAGCCGCGAGTGCACTTCGTATACTATTTGTGACTTGGTTAAGGCTCTGTCCTCGGACCATTGAGGTAGAAGCGAGTGAAGATCGTAGTGAAGAGGAAGTTTGGCTAATTACATCTTGCATGAATTTCTTGCAGACTGGCCGAATGTCCTTGGATAAGGTAGCTGAGAACATCATCACTTGTTTGCTATGTGGTGTACTTCGGAATATTTCTTGAACGTCTCTTCGCATATCTAAAATTTTATAAACAAATAAGTTATTTCAGTTTTATGAAATAAAGTCATTCTCAATATAATATTAATTTAATTCAATAATGTAATACACATATTTAACATTTATATTTACTAAAATAAATGTTGTATAACCTACAGGCACGCTGCCTTTAAAGATTTTTCTTCATAAGCACGATAAATACTTATAATTTATTAAAAAATTTTATTTAAAAATCCATCTATTTAATTTAACAATTGCAGCCTCACGTTGAGCTTTACTTTTTAAGAATATATATATATAAAAGAATAAAATGATTATATTTTAAAATTAAAATTGATTGTTGATTCAATTATTGTAAACTTGTAAGTATAATTACCTAGTAATTCCAGCATTTTGTCACACTCGTCAAGAATAAAGTGTTTTAGATGTTTTAAATTCAGTTTCTTATTACGGACGAGTGCCAAAATGCGACCAGGAGTTCCGACCACAATATGGGGACATGTGTTTTTTAAAACCTCTTCATCTTTAGTTATAGGTAAACCACCAAAGAATACCGCTACCTATAAAGAAAACAATTTTTTTAATTCAAATTATAAATAACAATTTTTTTAATTCAAATTATAAATAACAATTTATTGTCTTTTTATTGTATATAATATTATTTGATTCAATTACCTTAACTTGAGGCATATATTTGCTGAACCTTTCGTACTCTTTAGAGATTTGGAATGCCAATTCTCTTGTGTGACACATAACCAAAACATAAACTTGATTTTCTGTAAGTTCCAATTGTTGTAAAGTGGCTAAAACAAACACAGCTGTTTTACCCATACCAGATTTTGCTTGACAAAGAATATCCATGCCCAACACAGCTTGTGGAATACATTCATGTTGCACTAAAACAATAAATTATAAAATTTAATACTGAAAATAAGGAGCAATAATAATAATAATTTAATAACTTGATTGTCAGTTAAGATAGAATTCATTCATAATAATTCAGTTGTCCCTATCTTTAATAACATCATACAATGTACCTTTTAATTTAAATTAATATTCTTGAGAAACAAACTTATATTCTAAACCAAGTTTATTTTCTTGGCAAATAGGTTGAAATTAGATAAATGTCTATATTGTGTCCATTCACATATTAAGACTAATCAATTTAAAACTTTTAATGTTTTGTTTAACAATCAAATTGTTGAAAATATTTAATTCTATAAGTAATTGAAGTTAATATTTTTAAAATTATATCAATATTCGAAAAAAATTGTATACAATTAAATTTGAAGAGTAACAATATTAAGCCTAAAAACCTATTGATTTTTAGAAAAGTATTAAAGATTATATTGCTTCTGATTACTTTAAGAATATCAGAACATTTTTGGTAATTATTACTGTGTCAATTTCATTAAAAAAAAGTATAGCCATTTTTTTATGTTTTTGAAAATTTTTATTATTTAAAAAGTAAAACCAGATATTTTATTGTATGTTACCAATTACAATACAAGCTCCCACTTTCGTCCTTCCCGAGACCGGAAATTGTCTCACTTTCATTGGGATGCAATTGCCCAAATGTTTAGCGCATGTACATTTTCATTGTTTATTTCTATTCGGTTATTTTCTTGTAAAGCAGCCTTAAACTGTATACAATTAAGCAAGTTTAAATTCCCTGCCATCGATATTTAGTTATTATTGGTTTGCAGGGACCTAGATATAGCGTTTCAATAACAAAATTAGGGAGAAAATGAGAGCACAACGAAAGTGGGAGCTTATACTGTACTTTCTTTATAAAAAATTATATTTCTGCATAAAATAATAAACAAAGTATATTCACCTTCAGATGGATGTTCGAAACCACAGTCAACAATGGCTCGAAGAATTTCCGGCTTAAGGAGGAAGTCCCTAAATCCACTACTGTGGATTGAAACATATGTTCCTTTTACTTTCTCCTTAGCTGGAACATCTCCGCTTCCATCAACAACCTGTTCGGTATTTTCTTCATCTTCATAATCGAGAAGATCATCATTATCAGTCATTTTGATAAGATCAAGACTAGCTTCTACTAGAATTCTGTAATAAAGTTAAAAAATTTTATTAACTAAATGAGTTAATAATGAACTTCAAATCTAATATATCTTTTATTAATAAATCACTCTTCTCAGTTGTGGGTGATGGTAATTAGGTGTCACCATAAAAGGCTCAGATAATTTTGTTCATCATAGAAGAATGTTATAGAATAACAATTTCAAATTTATGTGCACTAAATTATAAGTTTCAGAGATTTTAAAAAAATAGATGGTACCGAATCAAAGCTCCCCACTGAGAATTTTTCATTAACCAATTTCAAATTGTTCAAAATTAAAAAATTGCAATAGAATATAATTTTCAGAGGTGTGATTCGTGGATGAAGTTAAGAGTGCACCTCTGAAATATATATTTCATAAGTGTGTATTATATTTATATATACAGTGTAATTGAAAAATTTATAAATAGATATTATTATGCATGAACAATTTATTTTTGTACATATATTAGTTTTAATTTAACATTTTGCAATGTATTTTATTTTCAAATATAACATTTATTATGGAAATAAACAGTGGTGCTTTTTTTTATTTCTTTGTGTAGTTATGGCTACAGATCATGTATTCCGCATCCCACTTTTTTATTATTGTGAAAATAAACAGTCTCTGAACAAGGTAGTTTGATTTCCGTATTTTAACCTCAAATATTTTAAAAACATTTTCGTTTTCCTCTCAATTTACTTCACACCGTGAAGATACAAAACGTTTTAAAGAAATTCATTTGAGTGAATATTTAATACCGCGACAAAAAAAGAAAATGTTTTTAAAATATTTGAGGTTAATATTCAGAACTCACTATTTTGTCCCAGTACCGTTGGTCCAAGAACCTCTTGAAAGTGGGTCCTAGTTGATTAATTAAATTTTCTAACTCAATTTTCCTCTCCATTATCACTCACTGCATTATTTATATAATAAATTAATGAAATATTTAAAATAAACTTCTTTCAATAACTTTTTATAAATCCACAAGTAATATTATTTTTAATTTTAGCAATACATTGTTTAAATAAATTAAAACACTTTTGCTCTGACCATAGAATTAAGAAAAGTATAAATAAAATGTATTCTATAATTTATGTAACAAATAAATTATATATAAAAAAAAAAAAAAAAAAAAAAAAAAAAAAAAGAAGAAGGAGAAAAGTAAATAAAATTACTCCAAATTTCTGTGCACGTGTGTCTTATGTGGAATTATTTCTCAAAACTATATTCAGATTTTATAAAATAAAATAGATAAATATATACAAAGGTTTTTATCAAAAATAAATAAAACCAATATTTCAATTATTATGAATTTCTAACTTGATTTAACTCAGAATTTAATATTTATGAAAAGAAATATATATTTTTACAGTGAAAATCTCATATATGGATAAAAAAGTATGTATGTACATAAATGAATAAAAAATCGCCATTTTGAAAATCGATTTTTAAGAATTTTCTTCAAATAAATTATTCTCGTTAATTTATTTGATTTTGATCAAAATATAAAACATAGGAAAATTATAGTCAACGACAATTATAAAATACAAAGCTGAAAATTTATTACAATTATTCCCACCAAAATTAAGAGAAAAAACATGCGGCGTCCGTACGCTAACGCTATCTGCCTTGGGTAAAAATTCCAAGTAACATTTCGTGCATTACAATACAAAATGCTAAGATTCTATTATATTTGTTCAATTAAACTAATATACCACTATTAAATTTACGTAAAAAATAGACAAAAATATTTAGATTTTACCACGATTATAATGGATGATAAAATACCTTTTTCTCTGATTCAACTGCTTCTAACGAAGACCAAGCACGTCAATCGCCACTGATGTCTCGAGATAAAATGCAATGGCTCCACAATGGCGATTGCCTAGCTATATCTCTTGTTGTATTCATTGCGCACTATATTATGCGCAGTGTTACAATTTAAGGCGTGTTCGAATACCATTCAGGGAAAATTCCCTAGACTTTGTCTTTGGGTGCTTACGGAAGCAACTCATGATACTTCTCACTCAAACAAAACTGAAACGAAATTCAAACGAGATGGAACGAAACTTAAGGTGAAATGTCAGCGCTATATTCACGGAGTCAGTGTCTTTTTATTTATAATTGTTTAAAGGACAAAAATTAAAAATCGGCCAAAATACGTTAATTCTATGGCATTGGGAGAATATTATTCGGTATATAAATTCATTTATGGTTTTCAAGTACGACGTAATTTTTGGAAATAGACTTTTTATAAATTCAAAAACTTAAAAATCGTACTTCCAA
>JABFPN010002993.1:0-19677 GCA_022817305.1 Leptoteleia sp. ZL-2020
AATTAATAATAAAAAATTCGTAATATATGAAATAATATTAGTATTTATTTAAAAGAAAGATAATATATCACAACTTTACGAAAACACTTAGTAAAATATACTCATATATTTCTCTCAGTGTATTTATATATACTGCATGCAATTGTTAGGTTAAAATTGTATCATCTGTTGAATATTCTTAAACTGAAACTATTTTTATTCTTTTCTTCAAAGAAAATCCGTTTAATATAAATGGATTTATTCTTTACTCAAATGTATGCTTTATAAGAATTATTTATTCTTATTATAAGTAGAATTTCGTTTTGTCCATATAATGAATGTAAATCCTATTTAATATAAGAATATTCTATTACTCTTAAATAGACAGTTTTGTGAGTGTAAAATTATAAGAGTTATTCTCGTTCACGAACACATACAATCATCTGATAAATATAAACAAAAATAAATAACGTAAAATGCGTCTTAAGAATTCAGATTTACGCAACATTTCGACTCATAGAATATTAATAAAAGAGAAAGAGATTAATAGGGGAGAAAAGATTATTAAAAATAACTGGCATTGTTAGTAAACTGGTCATATACTTGAGCAATTGGAAAAATTACTATCCTAAGTTAGTAAAAAGTACCAACATTTTGGCATATATTGTCAGCTTTCAAAGAATAATTGTCAACAAACTGGTACGTTTTGCTAACTTAAGACAGTAAATGTTACATTTTTTCAACTATGTGACCGGTTTACTGGCAATGTTTGTAATTTTTATTAAATACTTTCTCTTCGTTTAAAAATACGAGGAAATTTAAAGGATAACTCCAGACACTTGAGACATCCACAGAGATTTAAGAAAAGGAAACTAATAAATTTATTGGCTTTACACGGAACGGATCAGAGTTGAACTTTCATCGACTTCGAATGCACTCGATTGGAGGAGGCTAAAATGATTTTATAAACGTTCTGCATTTCGACAAAACACCTCGTACACGAGAGCTCAGATGAGAGATAGTGAGAAACGAATCGTAAACGTCAGCACCGGACGAGTCTGACCAGGACACGAACGAGGAACGGAGATCTGTGTGAAGAAAAAATTAATATTAATTTGAACGTTATGTAAATTGAGTGATCATTGAATATTCAGTTTAAATACAGGCTTCGAGATCAATAACCTCGTAAATAAATTTAATTAAGCCAGCGCGTTTGCTTCGACTAGCGAACCGAAAAGAATTGTCAAAATCACTTGAGCTCGTGAACATTAACAAGATATTAATATTAAAACTTGTTATTAAACCCGTGGCAGAAATAACATCAATTTATCGACTGAAGTAACTTAAAAGGATGTTATTTGTAATTGATTTGAAATTTAATGAATCGTAAATTTATTATTATGAATTAGTATTGAGAATCTGCACTGGCTGTTTACACGTACATGTTTATAATTAACGAAAAACGTGTTTGCAATCGACAAATATTTTTCTTTTGGTAAACACCCTAATATTCATATACGTATGTATGCGAAAAACAAATACATTTACCCATTTTAAGTAAATTTAATAATGTTTGTCCAAAAAATACAGGAATATCGCTGGAACCAGGCATACCGTATTGTTTTGACAGGTTTACATTTCAGTATTATGAGTATATGATATACTGGCGACATATCCATAGTACCCCTTGCCATAAGTAAAGAAAGTAACATGGTACATAATAAGTTTTAACTTCAATTCTTTTTTTCAACTGTGAGATACAATTTCATTATTTTTATTAATTCTCCCTCGTCGTTGCACTAAGGAAAAGTAATTAACGATAGAAAAAATAGATTATCTATATATTTTATACAATATATTTTAGATCGGACTAGAGTGTTGTACCAATAAAAAATCCGCCATTTGATACTTATATTATAATTTATATTATACATAAATGGAAAAATTAAATTTCATTGAAAATAAAGTACGTGCAGTGAATACTAAAAAAATCTTCATGTCAAAGATATTATAATATTAGCAATTATATTTTTCTCGCAGCACCAATGGCCCAACGTCCTTTAAAAATGGAAAACCAATTTCCTTGTGTATCATAAAAGAGAAACCAAACGAATAAAGCAAAATCTTAAATATAAAACGGTAATCGGGATTAGTGCGACGTCCCGTTTTGCGTCCAGTTTATATGCGAGAAAAATGTCAAATTTCATCGACGTTCTATTCCCCGCGCAGAAACAAGGGAAAGGGGGGAGACACGTGTGACATTCAATAGATGCGGTTCAATAACGCTCACAAAGGCACGCACCGTGCGAGAGTCGAAAAAAAAAAGTAGCCGGCGACATCGTCGTGAAAGCCGACGCGAGTGTGGATTACGTAAAGAGTATTGCGGTTCGCGATGTAAAAGCCGCAGGTCGGCAGAAAGCCGGCAAAAAAAGCGTTAACATCGCTAAGTGTATGTGACACGAGGCGCGCAATAAGCACCGAACGAGTCAACAAAGGAGCTCTGCTTCGAAATCCTGGAATAACTTTGAATGTCGATAAGAAACCATTTTCGTGGCGCGCGCGCGTCAAAACGATGTTTCTGACGGGCAAATAGCTGACGCGCTTAAATTTGCCTCTTTTTCTTTTTCTTTTTTCTTCTTCTTTTTAGCGACAACGAGCGTACGTGCACTAAATGCAATTTCCACGATTGGGAAATATTTATTCGCGCGTGCACGTATCGCTGCGGGAGGGGGGTGGGGGGATATGGGGGAAAGATACATTTACGAATGTAGCGCTCTGTGGAATTCGCAAAATTATGGCCATTAAAAGGCCGCGTAAGTTATGAAATCGGAAGAGGCGATTCCTATGAGAAATTAAAGCTACGTTCGTTTAATATGCAAAATCAAATGGGTCATCGCGTTTGTATGCGTGTGTGTGTGCGCGCCACGCGAGATGCATATATCGTTTGAAACGGAGAGAAGGCAAATTTTACACGTACGATTTCGCAAATATTGTTTTATATATTTACGTGCATACGATTTTTATTTAATAGATACAAACTGTTATTATTTTTTTGTACCTCAACGTTCCTCGTACGAAAACAGGAAATGAATCGGTAATGTTTATTTAACAAAGATTGATACGACATGTATTCAATGTGCGCAGTAATAATTGCATTTATTTAAAATGTTGAAAACAACATTTAGTTTTGATGCAAACAATTATCAACATATTTAGAATTCTATATTTTCTAGGAGAATTTAATTTCTTTTACGTTGCCAATTCAACGTATGTTGTGTTAAACTTAAATTAATTATTTAATGTTATAACATTCTAAATAGATGATAATAATTTCCAGTGGTTAGGAATACTCGTGTAATTGACCTTTGGAGTAATTCGGCAAATTTAATATCATTAGAAGATTAAAATTCTGTCAAATTTTACGGGAATTTTCGTTGTTTTTTTTTACAATGCATAGATCAATGATTCGTTACCTCCAAATATCTCGGTGGTAAAATCAATGAGAACCGATTAGAGAGTACCTTCCAGGACAGTAAAAGGGAGGTCCTAAGTTCGCTTTTACCCTCGGCACTAAATTGTTTTAGCAAAAATCATAAATTATATTTTCAATTCATGCATTTAAATTATTTCACACGGGACACAATACAATGCGTCATAAAAATTCTTTACAAAGAAATTTCTTTGTAAATAAACACCAGTTTGAAATAACCCACCCTTAAATCGTCAATACAGACGAAAATTACATTCCCTCGGATAACAATTTGAAGTACAAAAATTACCCTCATTTCGAAATCGATATCAACACTCTAAATGCGAACACTTATTCCAATGAATAATTGCTCGTCCCACCGTTGGCCGGTACTTTTGCGGCCTGATATCAAATATCCCGGAGGGGAGGGGGATAAAAGTGAACGAACGGCCGGAATGGAGTTACGCATGAGTTACATGAAGTCCGCGGAGGGAAGATGACTTACCGTCAGGATTGTAGAACTCGCCCCAAGCCGGCACGGCGGTGGCGGCAGCCTGGAGCACCAAGGCCAGGATGCTCAGGACCAGGGCGCCGGCAGCCCCGCGCGCGGCCAGTGCTCGCCTTTGGCCCCGCAGTGGGTCCATCCTCGTCGCGACGTCGCGCACGGTTTGATGATTGTTCATGTCCGCCATCCTGCATACCGTTCGGGATCAACAATCCGCGGTTAAAAATGGTCGGAGGAACTTGCGATCCCGCGGCAACTCGCATCGATGATCCACACCCGATGGCCCGCGCAATCTTTTCGCCAGCCGGCGCTCGCTCGGCCGCTCTATGTACAAACGAGCGCGCGCCAATCGCATAATTGCATCGTGACCAATTCTACTATCACAGCAATGAAATTTTTCGTCGAGTGGGAAGGGTGCTTCCGGCCCGTGATCCCACTTTGGTCCCACTTCTGGTTTTCCGTCGTGAGCGCCCCCTGCCGCTTTTAATCGGCGATACGGGAAGGCTACCTGGAACTCGGCCGGGGCCCTCCCGCAAAGACCGAGCTGGCCCTCCCGACGAGCCCCTCGGCTCTCGTTTCGTCGTCTTGTTTCGTACCTCGTTGCCTCGTTCTCTATTCGCGTATGTAGATATGCGCGTCGAAGTGCGCCGCGCGAGCCCCGGACAACCACTCTCGCTTGGCCTCGCGAACCGGTTTTTTTAAAAATACGCACGCCCTTTGTCGCCGTCCTGCTCTTCCTCCTGTCCTTCTCACGACGTATCGCTGTTGCGCCGTCTTCCGGATCGCCGAGATTTCGCACCTACAATCATACGAACGAGATTTAAAAGGGGACATTTGGACGATTGAAACTGTGCAGTCGGTCTTTTTTTCCTTCCCCGCGGGCCGCCGCGTCTTTCTTTTACTTTTTTTCTTTCTTTCTTTTTTTCCTTGCGGTTTCTCGACATTGCGAGTCATTGGTCGGCTCTTCGCGGATGTTAGGACGTTAAATTGGATTGTGAGAACGCGGCCCGAAGGACGTTCGGCGAAAAGAAAACCGACTGGCAACTTCAAAGATTTATTGGCAAAAAGTTTAATGGCGTCTAATAGATCGGTATTTATTGGTGTCTACATGCTTTTTGTCCGCGGATAGAAACGCGCTTGACCGAATGGCGGAGCGTGTATTGAAACTTTACTGTCGGTCTCAGGAACGTGAGCTTGGATGATAAAAGGAGGCGAACGGTTAACCGAACCGGATATTCGGATGGAGGGAAGTTCGGATGTGGCAGTGAGACGGTCAAATAAACGCGTTTGCTCTTACAGAAGCCCTTTGCAAAAGCCCAAAACTTTGCCATTTTGCGATTGTACAATTTTTCCGTGGTAAATCGCAGATATTGACTTGAATATCGCACGTTTCTCTTCTTGACCTTTCGCAATGACTGAAGCAATTTCATTTTTTGACTATTTTATTGGATTTCCATGCTCATTATTACACTTCAACCGTAAACGTCTGGAAAGTGAACGATAAAATTCACTTTAAATTGCTAATATCATTGCAATCATTTTTTACAATAATAACGACTCTGAACGGTCGTCGAGATGCGCCAGAAAAACGTTTGAAGTTAAAGTTTGAAAGCTCCGCCCATTGCCACCTACACTGATATCGAATTCAGCGCACGGATGGATATCGTAAAATTACGTGGATTCGCGTCAATTATAATACAAGATTGAAAGTAACCGACAACTAAGTTAAGTTAGTTTAATTAACGTAGCTGAGGCTAATTATGAGTCGAAACTTTTTTTTCTTCAACCCGAACTTGCACGAGTCTCGCGGATTTGTTATCTTCGGAAATTAACATCTAAATAAAGCTTGGAAATGGCGTTTTCATGACTGCTAGACACTCGTGGGATGTAATTATAGAATCGTTTGCGGGACTCGTATGTACGAATGCAAACCGCATAGGATAACGGGTGGTGTTGGCACCCTTACCGTATCCCGCTATAAGAAACGTTTTAGTTCGTGCAAAGCAAATAAAAAGATGAAAGGAAAAAAAAGGAAAATAGATAAATAAAAAAAAAAAATTAACCAACACGGTAAACGTGCCAGTCACTGCAAACATCGTGTTAAGTTTCAATAACTGTACTCTCACGGCTTCGAGACGACGGTGCAATGTTATTACAACAAATTTCGTAACGTTTATGAGTTCCGCGAGAAATCATTTTCCGCGTGTTCCGACGAAGTTTCGAGCACTGAAAACGACTGCATCATCATCTCGAAAGGAGGCGTTTGGTCGATCGGAGTACCGGCGGATTGAAATGAAGACATTCATTAATTATAATGACGCATTATTCATGGAGCGGAGTTAATAATAGATCATTTTTTAATTTACACTAGAGGCAAATGTCGTGGAGAGAAATAGGTATTTGTGCTCCCACCGTTGTTCTAAAATTATTTCATTTTCCTGGGTTATTACTGTCGTGTTTATACAAATGTTTGACAAGTTATTTTTTTTTTAAATTATATATGTTTCGAGGAAGGTTGCATCGAATGAAAAAATTATAAACGTAACCAGGCCTTTATAATTAATTATCGTGGACTGAGAAAAATTATATAATAAAATATACTATGTTGTTAATATTTTTTTTTCTCGTTAAATAAATATATTATTATTTTACACCTGTGTAAATCTCGTTTGAATCGCACCTCAATTAATATTCCAGTTTAAAAAGATTCGCGGACAAATTAAAAAGTGATCTATTCTCCACAAAGCAATGGGGTCACATAAATTATGCGCAAGAGTGCTGCGTGCAGTAAATCATTACGCGCAATCGTCAAAGCACGATACAATTTGTAGTTTACTTAAATGCATTTAATTTATGTACCTCGTTCGCTTGTGCACCGATGAGCGTCATCCCTATGCCAAAAACGGACACGTAAAGTGACATGACAATTGTCTCCTATTTCATGGCGCGAAAATCGTCGTAAGCGTGCGTTCGAAGGGGCTTTTAAAAATGAATTGCACGTCGGTTGACTGCGGAAAAGATGCGACCACGCGAATTCACGTCAACTCAAATTAACCGTCGACCTTTCGTCAAGGTAAACCGGCGTATTTACGTTCCTAGAGTAATAGTTCTAATTGAAAATAAACCGACGTTTATTGTTATTTTATTAAGGCTCCGATTATGCAACGCAGCTGCGTGTCGAGCAAGCAAAAAAAAATTGAATGAAACGCCGGGGCGAAAGAATTTAAGGTGAAACGGTGGCGGGAAAAAAAGCGAAACATTAAACGAAACAATTGCACGCTTTCTTACAATTTTGAAGATAAACGAGATTGCGTGCACTCAGAAAAAAAAAAACATACTTACTTTAAGAAAACTGTACAAAGAAAATTTTCCTATTAAAATTAATAGAAAATCAATTAAAAATAAGAATATTCAGTTAGTATACAATAAATTTAAGTGTTTATATTAAAAGGTAATTAATTTTACGATAAATATTATCTCAGATAATACTAATTAGATTTCTGTTTATGATAAGAATGTGTCTATTTGTAAATATATAAGCCTAGTTCATCTGTCATCGTCGCAGTATTGTTTCGGCCCGTGTTAAGTGCGTATTAAATTTTATACGTTCGGTCAGTGTTGTTTACTTAATTGTATAGTGTGTGCAAATTTCAAGTTAAATTAGTGCTTCCAACAATTTAAAATATACATATTTTCATATGGAATGTGGGTAAGTACATATGTATATATACTGCATGCAATTGTTAGGTTAAAATTGTATCATCTGTTGAATATTCTTAAATTGAAACTATTTTTATTCTTTTCTTGAAAAAAAATCCATTTAATATAAATGGAATTATTCTTTAGATAAATATACGGTTTATAAGAATTATTTATTCTTATTATAAATAGAGTTTCGTTTTGTCCATATAATGAATGGAAATCCTATTTAATATAAGAATATTCTATTACTCTTAAATAGACAGTTTTGTGAGTGTGTACTCGCTTTTTTTTTAATTCATCTGTCTTTTTTCGCCACACGGTTGGTGTATTTTCTATTAACTAGGTATTGTAATTTTCATAACCACGTTTTTTTTTCTCTCTTCTTTTTCGTCCTTCGTACGCTGTAGCGCGTATCGCAACGCAGATCGCAATCTCACTAACACTCGTGGAATGTTGGAGCGATACATCCAACTAGTATGCGGTATGCGAGCCAAAGCTAAATTCGATTTTTACCGCGCTTTCATTATGTAACACAATTTTCCCCGCACGACGTAAACGCGGCAAATTATTTCGAAAATACTTCCGATAAATTCGTTACAAATTAACTCGCAGCACTAATCGTAACTATAAACTTCGCGTCCTGAAACATTTCAATGTTACGCAAATTGTTGTTGACGCACCATGCAGAAAGCTTTAGTTTGTAGAAATGACCGTTACTGTTCATAGGAGAATTGATAGTTTTAAATAATTTTTGTCGAATTCAACCAACTCTTTGAATATAAAACATTTTTAAAGTCGTCCTTCCAATCATATTTTCAAATCAAATCTGTGTCAGACAAATTTCTGTAAATAATTAAATAGAAGTAATTTTGATCTAACGAAGCACATATAATTTAACGAAGTGGATACACACAATTAATTTATTTAATTACATAAGGTCAGTAATTTCTTACTGTACTACTTATCAATTAGAAATCAAATACCTAATTGACGTTATTAGACAGTTTTCAATGTTTTAACTAAACGATTTTACGGACCTTTTATTTTGAATAAAAATTCCTGTGTTAGGAGTTAGGTGACACGAATAGACAGCTAAAAAGTGGGACACAAAAACGTTTAATGAAAAAACCCGGCTGTTCAATTTGAAACTGTAGAGTCCATCTTTTATAATTAATAATGAGAATTAAAACACTTCAAATAAATAAATATAATTATATCTTCTTTCTTATATAAGAAGGATTGTCAAAGATTTTGTTGTGTCACGGATAAATAACTTAAAATGTCTGAACGTTTATCTCATCACTATTTTTATATTCAGAACAGTAATACATTTTAATTCACGCGGTCAATTTTATTCAAACGATGGAGAGTCTTGCTAGCCGTAGATAAATCTACATATTTGAGCTGCGCTGCTTCAGATGGAAGCGCGGGTCGGAGTAAAACTTTCGAATAGCGTGATCCATACTCGTTTTTGTGCTTGGTCAGTAATCAAACGCGGAAGCGGTATGTCCAAGGTATTTCATTATATCCGTTCATTCTGTCGCTTTTTTCCCCTTAAATTTTCGCCGGTAACTCGAAATGAAAGTTCGCTTATCTTCCTGACTCGAATCTTAAAATTGAAAATTTCAACGATATAAGCCAGCGAATAACATGTTTTATGAATTTTCATTAATAATTTTACTGTATATTTGTTGAGTTGAATACCAATTGATAAGACCAATTTCTATTCCGAGTACTTTACGAACAATTTCATACTCATGGTGAAAAGAGCTCCAAGAACTAATTGAAGAATTTTTAAAATTTGTTTGAAACTGTTGATAAATTTCTGGAAACAAATATAATCGTATCAAATTATACTTGTATCAGAATTTAAAATTTACCAAAAATATTTACCTTTTGACATATAAAAAAACACTAAACCTTGATTTTTAGAAACCTTTTTTCAATTTCTCAGAATTTTTTATTAGTAACAGATTTAATTGATGTGTGAAATCGAAAACGTTTTTCAAAAAATTTCGAATTTTAACAGATTTTTATGCGCGTTAGCCACAACACTTTCATATTAGAATTTTTCGGTTTATTTTCTTTCGGACGATGACATATGATTGATATGTCGCGTCAACAAATTTAATACGATTGACTTAGCAATTTTCTAGCCGGGCCGAATAGAAAAACGCTGACCCTTTTTCGAGGATTGGAAAACAATCGTTGTTTTCTATTGAAAATAACGTGGCGTTTCGTAAGCCGGTTCTATTATTTAAAGAGGTGTAGTATTTAGCCAACTTTTTACCACGCGCTGCCTACTTAATCAAGGTTTTGTGTAGCACAATACTGTTACATCACGGTGCCATTCACTAATGTCAATATCTGCTTGTTTACCATCGAGCCTCGTATCAACGAGTAATAGAAATTAAATATCATCGACTCTTGACGAAAAGTGTTCTGCTCGTGCGTTTTGTAAAAAGGTGGGCCACACAAGAACTAATCGTAAAAGTACGTAAGGTATTTTTTATTGTCTGAAAGATTTTCCTGCGCTTTCAATGTCCAGGAAGAAGTGCCATAAGACTTATTGAAAGCATTAGTTTAATATAGTGACAGTATTATAGTAATTTTTCTTCTAACTTTTTTCTATGTGTGAATGATTTAAGGTCCACAATTTTGTTAGTTTACCTTATTCCCCAGTTTAAAGTTTACATACTCACTATGTAGGATCAACACGGTATTGTCAACATGGTATAACCACATTGATCTTATGTGCTTACATTTTCCCGTGTAGCTTATTGATTATAGCTAGTGTGTTGAATTAGGGATAGAGTTTGTTTTTATTTTTGTGTTTGTAGTGTCGTGGAATGGAGAGATATTAGGTGAAATTAAAAAAAAGAGTCAATGACCACAAATCAAAATGAAAGATACACTCAAAAAGGTTGTTACACAAATGAAATTAACTAAAATCTAATTTTGATTCAGATTTAATTTGTGTGGGTGTTCCATGTATATTCCGAAAGTTGGATTATTTTAATTGCTGCTTTGATCAACATCAAATTTAACCTCTCTTGATACACCTTGTGTGTTAATTTGAGAAGTTATTCTAATTTAGAAAAAAATAATTATTAAACATTTATATCAATCAATATTTTAGATCAGTTTATTGACAATAATTACAGTTGATATAATTAAGATAAATAGTAATGAATATAAAAAATAAGCTTGTTAACTTTCGAAACGACTTAACTGTTGTATAGTTTAATTAAGTGAAGCTGTAAAATATGTAAGCAATGAATTCAAAACATACGGACAAAACACGCGATATATCTAAAGTTTTAATGTCTGGCATACTTTTAACGTCTTGATGAATTTTAATAAATTATCGTGAAAATGTCTTAATCTCAAATGAACGTCTTCATTTTAAGTCCCGTTATACATCCTTGTTTTTGTATCTTATTTTAAATTATAACAAACGTTTTCCCTTTCGCATAAAACAAAAGTCATTGCACCGTTGAATGCTTTTATTTCGAGAAAAAGAAAATTCTTAATTAGAACAGCGAACACAAAAATAATACAACGTGTACGAAACATTACATTTCCTTGTTATAAGTGTCAACATGAACTTCACATTTCAAGCAAATTGGCCAACCAATATAAATAATTTCATTTGAATTAAGTGGATATAAACTTAATATTACAACGGGAAGTTTATATATGCAAGTAATTTAACGTAACATTTCCTGCGATCTAATTAAATTAGAAAAGAAAAAAGAATAGGAAAAAAAGTTTGTTCATCAACCCTAATTTTGTTATAAAACAATTCCCTCATTAAATTTATCTTAATTATTATAATATTGATGTCAAATTCTAATCAGATAAAAAATGTTCATGAGGTTATCAAATTTTAATTAACAGTCTTCCCACTTATTGTTGTTATTAAATCTGTTGATTGTTTTTAAAATCACTGTGAAATAAATTGATACCGCAACCTCGATTGAATGTATCTTTTTAACTATATTATGGCCAGAGAACTACTAGAATGTTCTATAAAAGCCATTTGCCGTGATCAAATATTTACAGTGTATACTCAATTATCTTCATATATTTAAACTGTAACAAATATTTAACATGATAACATAATAATATGATAATTTGAAGGTAGATGGAAGCCGGACTCTGTACCCCTCGATAGAATGTACACCCAGTTGTATTGAAAACTGTAAAGCTTATCTGCTTGGGAAGACAGTTTAAGTTGGTAGCACCACGCGGAAAAAATAGAAAGATTATGGGAACCATGCTTATATTGTCATAGTATAACTAAGACAAAGAAAAAATATTATTAAACGAAGGACATTCATAGAATTTTCATAGAATTTTAATAGATTTTGTTATCTTATGTTCAATAGACTTTCTATTTAATAATTGAAAAATATTCTTAATATAAGATTACTTCTATTTATGATAAATAGATTCTGTTTAATGTAAATAAAAATCCAATTGCAGTTTTATTCAACGCACAGCTTTCAATACAACTGGGCGTACGAAAAACGCCCTCGCTCCAAAAAACGAAAAGCGCCACTCCCCACCCTGACCTACCTATCGCGCTATCAGCGCTCGCCGTACGCTGCGACGATCGACGCGCTCGGCGCGCCATCTAACCGCGATCTAGACAAAGCGGTGAAGCGCCGCGTGCGCGTCCTCATCCTTGTAAAAATCCTGCTCGTTTCCAGCGGCGACCACAAATTTCCAAATAACAAATTCACTCGGACAACAACTCGACGGGCAACTACATGTCCCTTTCCCCCCACTGCGCGCTGCCGTCACGCGCTCATTGGTCCCGGCGCGTCACACGCAATGCCGCATATCGATTCGTTTCGATCACAAACAGACCAGCCTGGATAAAACAGAAAAAAAAATTTTATAGGAGGAAAAACCATCATCGAAATCGACCTTAACTTTTAGGTTAGGCCGCGCACACGCGCGCGCCCGGTCTAGCTACGTGACACGCAACGAACGGAAGGCGATGCGCGCGATATCGATCGAACAGGACTTTCGCTAGCCGCTTACGCCGAGTCTTCCTCGTGATACACCACGTTGCGCGCTCGCTTTGGACAGGTGCGTGGTTTCGCTCTACGATCTTGTGACGTCACTGGACCCCGCAGTTTCGAAACGGCACTCGGTAGAATATCGCGGCCAACGGATCACGCGCGAAACATTGTAAAAGTCACGCGAACGAAACCTCAATCACTCGCATCGCGCGACACATATTACGCTGCATAATTTGCTATTTTTGCGGTTACCTTTGGAACAAATCTTATCCGTTGAGGTTATGTTCGGAATTTTAATGCTAATTCAAAGTAAAGCGAAAATTAATGTATTTTATCTAATTTATCTATTTATTTGTAATATTTAATTCTTTAATTTGACGCTCACACTTTGTTGGCACTTAATTTATAAACGAATTATAAAACCTAAAATTTATAATTATATTTTATTTTTCTAAAAAAAAATCAAATGTTATACCAGCGAGACGTCGCTGTATTATCATACAAATCATCGTAAATATGGATGAATAAATAATTTTATTCAAAATTGCCTGTTGACGACCGAAATTTGATTCAAGTACACAAAGAATTAATATATACACGTACGCAGACTAAATTAAATTCATAAAAACAGAAGCCAGTTATCACAAGATCAATTTTATTCCTGATTGTTGAATAGCTGAGAAAGAGGTTTATTCATGAAAATGAATGATTCTGCAATTTTATGTATATGTGAAAAGTGAAGAATTGAACTGCATAAAAAATATCCATAAGAAGGATGTAGTATTTAAGAATTAAAAATAAAAAATTAATTCCATGTACTGTCAAAGAATATTGTATAATAGCTAGAATAAACGGGAAATAATACAATTCATTGTATTTGAAGATATGTTTGATATATTAATTAAAATCTCAAAAACCACTCGGCAGTAAACATGAAACACGTGCGGATGTTTTTGACAGTAACGTCGGAACCAGTACCTAATTGGCAAATGAGAGCCATGACCAGTTACGTCACAATTTGGGCGATGTTGCGCAGCCAATTTATGGCATCACGTGGTCCCGGTACCAAAGAGAAATTGTCCTTGAATTGCAATGAGCTCCGGATCTGGAAAGTTTTTCGGAACAAAATTCATTGCATATTAAAAGTAAGCATGGAACTTTTAATTTCAAATTAAAAACGTCATTTACGTCCTTATTACTCGAAGAGTAACACCGCACTGTCCGCTCAAAGAAAGCCAAAAAATAATCATCATCCCAAATTCTAATGAGTGAAAGTTGTAATTACTCTTTTACACATAATTACAATTTCAATCCAGTAATTAATAACCGTCAAATTCGGAACTACCCAATATATTTGTGGTCCATAAAAATTCAAACAATGAAGATCTACGGAGCTTGCGCAATAGAGGATACAAACAACTCAAAACACATCGCAACGAAATCCCACGAATCTTCCGAAGTCAATATTAAAGACTGAATTTGATGATAAAACAATTTAAATTAGTCCATCAAGCAATACACAATCGAGCTCAGAAATAAACAAACAAACTTCCCATGAGAATCACAAAATCAACCATAAATTGGCGAAGAAACGGTTAGCATACAATTGAAACGTCACAAAGAACGTTGATAACACGGTCGTGACTTTCGCCTCGAGTAAATATCGCCGTAGTGTAAGTGAATCGATCTCAACTGCGTACTTTTGCGTTACAAACGGCCCACCCCGTTTCAATGGGACGGCACATTGGCGGGAAGTTTGAACGTTAAATTTCTCGGGGTCAGTGGTGCCAACGTGAGCGGATTTTCGCACTCGCGATTTCGCCGGTCGCTGGTCGGACAGCTGGTCGGCTCCATTGTTTACAACTCGGGAGCGGCGGCGCGCGCGTGTCGCGCGACATCGCCCGGTAGCGGCGTCACCCCCTCCCTCCCTGCCATGACGCGCCTTGTCGGGGGAGCGAGCAGGGCCGTACGCACGCACCCGTGGCAAAGCGCGGCGAAATGCGTCGTTGGCGTTGTTGCGCGTCACTCGCGTCGGGAGAAACGCGTTGCGTTATTTGTACCTGCGTAGTGGCGGCTCGCGCGGCGTAACAACGCGTGTAAACGAGCCTGCGCGTTGGCCTGCACTGAACCGCCGCCGCGGCTTCTCCGGCGTCGCACACCTCCGCCGATTCTCGTTTCCACCACTTCGCCGTCGCCTCTTTCGCTCCTTCGCTCGCGCAGACACTCCCCGCAATGAGTATACCTAGATTCCGCCGGATTCGGGTTACTACACGCGTGGATTACATGGCACCGCGTGACTCGAGTCCGTTGGAAAACGAGAACGGTTTAATTCACTTCTTTTTTTTTCCTCTCTCCCTCTCCCTCTACGTTTCAACTGTATAATGAACTCACTGAGGAATTAAAAAGCAAACTCAATTTAAATGCATCTAAATGAGTCGAAATGAGCAAATATGAAATATAGCCGCTTGTAAGCGTTTATGTAATTGTAAGATATTCTTTTTAACATTTCAACGACGGTTCCGTAATAGAGGAATACTTTTATGTGGCGTAAGGGCATGTTTGTGATGTTTTATTTACGTTTCGAAATCGCCACTATGCCATTACGAATGAACGTGTTTTATTTTATTAAAAATCGTGAGGTTTTGAATATGTTAGATTTCTGCTTAGGAAAAGTCTATAGCGGAATCGTCATTTATATCCAAAAGGCATAAAAAGTGTTCTTGTTTTGTTTTGATATCCATTTTTATATCCTTTGGATGTAAATAAACATATTGTATTCATTTCATTAATTTGATTTTCCAAATATTTATAAACATTCTTCCTTTTACGTGCTCCAGGTTAAAAACGTTTCGTTCCTCGATTCCATTCTCGAAACATTTTTTGGAGAAAACATTTATTTACTTTAAATGTTATTTTATTTGTGCGCATAAAAATTAAACCACAATACACTTCAACAACGGGAAAAATTGTGGATTCACTGTGAACATTGAATGAAACCAATCAAACGTTGTCGAAATCCAGTTCCAGTAAGTGAATAATCGAATTTCCGGTTCGGAGAACAAAAAGTATTTTTTTTTATAATATAAGAATTGGAGTATTTTTTATTGTAATTAAGCAACGGTCACGAGAAATCAAAATGTTATGACTCATCGATGAATCTTTTCCTTTATAGCACTGATTGTGAATCATGCGAAATGATTCTACTTTATGTTAACATAAGTTTAACAAGAACAATTTACTTTAGCCTCAAGTACGTCTGCTATATTATTAATGAATTATCGTATTAAAGAAGAATGTCTGTAATAAAAGACATTGATTAATTAAACTTAGAATTAAACAATAATAAAAAACAAATACATTTTTTATTGCTTTTTTATATGTAATTTAAAAATACGTTAAAAATATTACATTTTGAAGCTTTATATAAACCGATTAAACAATTATATAACAATATCAATAAATTGTATTATTCAATAATAACATTTTAAAAATGTTTCTTCTCTAATAATTTTAAATATATTTTGAGTAAAAAAATATGAACATATATACTATAATAAACCGCTTATAACAGTTTTTATTACTTGTTTTCAAGTATATTTGTATAAAATTTACATTTACTAAACGAATAATAATTTTAAAATTCTATGAAATATTTTTAATTAAAATTCTTTTTTAATTTCAATTAAAATTAAAATCAAATCTAATCACATCCAATTTTTATTTGACTTAATCTCGTAATTGAATTCAGTTCTCATTAGAATAAATTTTTTGTTAAAAGTATTTACATGGAACAATCATTTACTTTAATGCACTTTTTAAGTTTGTCTCTGAAATTTGTCTGGGATATGTTTCGGTTGAACGAAAAATAAACATACACAAGAAAGTGCCATTAACTTCTTTTTTAAAAATCCACTAATTATGCTTCGAATGATAACGTGACTGAAAGTAATTCTTGTTTAGAGAAGAATAAAAACGGTAACAATAAAAATGAACTCTTTTTACCAATATCATAATTATTGTATAACATATATTATACTATCACACTAAAAAAATATTGTCTTCGCCATAACTTAAATCATTACTCCTAATTTAAAAAAAAATATTCCCTATTAATTACCGCAAAAAGTAACTATACAGACCTAAATTTACTCATTTTTTCCCTCAGTAAATATAATCAATTTTATTTACTAAATACCGACAAAATAATGAACTTAACTTGTAAACATTTACATAACATAAACCAATAAATTTTAAAAACCTTGACAAGATTTACCAAACTTATAAATAATTTTATTTCTCTCGAATTATACCCAATTTTCTCAAAAGGCGATACGATTTTTCCAACCAGACTTTACTACCTCCGTAAAACCACTCTATTAATCAACAACAGCAAAAAAAAATAAATAAAAATACTCGATTTCAATTAAAATTAACTCTTAACAGACTCGCGTAATAAAATTTACAATTAAACGGGTCGACTTTTTTTTTCGCAACTTTTATTTCAGATTACATTTCCAGATTACTATAAAAATTTATTATCTCCATTCAGAGATAACAAACAAATTCACTGGCCAGTTAAGCAGCGTTGCTAGGTTGTTTAGAAGGGCAATTGTATTTGAGATGATTACTCGAGATGGGGATTGCGTAATTTCACGAGTGTGAAAGATCGAGATTGCCGAGGTGAATAAATAGACTGGAATGCGATTTTTCGCAGGAAGCTCTTTTTTCCATTTTATTAGGGTTATTTGGAAATGATTGAATAATTTGCAATCATCTTTCTGACTCTCTTTAACTTATATTAGCTTTGAATTATCCTTAGTATATTAATGTGCACATTTATCTTCTTTCGTTCGTATATTATATCTATTAACATAATTAAGCAATGGAAAATTTATTAATTTAAATTAATATTCTATATAATACAAGAAATTATATTAGATAGAATATAATTATAAAAATATTATTCAACGAGTATTTAAAATTTCGTATGAATTTAATTCCATGATCCAAGAAACCAAAACTAAACAAATCATTTTTTATCAATGAAGGCATTGCTTTGTTTTCATCATAGCAACCAAATAAAGGGCAGAGGGTTATGAAGAAAATAAATTTTCATTTGCATATAATCAAAATTAAAAAAATTGAAGTAATTGAGTGGGTATTAAAATTTATTATATTCCATCTATCTGTTCACTATATAATTGTATCGTAAAAAGTATAACGCCATTGCGTAACCGTAGAACTAAGACAGATAAGGAGAGATAAAAAGAAAGGAAAATAGCGATAAAGTAAAAGCGAATTCTGATATTACATTTGCGACTTGCAATGTATGCAAAATTATTTAGACAGGTGCAAAAGTATTTTGAAAAGTAATGGAACTTTTGCACGAGACGTATTAAAAAAGACAGATACGATAAAAAAATGTTTTATCAGAAAGAGAAATTTGATTAAACGTGCACAATAAAACTTTTTCAACCTTCTTTATTGCAATAAAAAGTTAAAAAGAAATAAATTAAATAAATAAAATGCAAGTATAAATTTAATAATATTGTAGTATTAATAATATTACACCATTAATAATATTACACAAAGTGTTTGGGGAGAAAACATTCACAGAAAATGATATTTGTTGATGTTTATAAAAATAATTAATAATAAACATAACGGCCTATTTGGATTATATTTCACTATTTTCGTACATTCTGATATCAGACTTTTTATTGATGGAAATTAATTTAGAAGCATTCGATATAGCCCTACCCAATTCCATTTATTTTAATGAAATTCATTAAGATGATCCCCGTCAAAAAACTCCATCATTCCACTGTCAACAAGTCAATTTCCCAAAGAGCTAATAAGATTCCCTATAATACATACTTTAGTGTAAAGTGATTTCTAAATTATATGATAATCCGGAAAGAAAGCGTAAGGGATGATTAATTTTCATACTTGTGGCAACAACATTATTTATTCATTCATTCAAAAGCAAAAAAAAAACGACAAATAAATAAGCTACTTGTTTTAAATCACATAGCATAAAATAAAATAAATGGTTTTTTCTCCCTGAAATAAATATCAGTTTTGTGATAAAAAAATCAAACCATCAATTTTCTTTCGTGCATTATCCAACGATTATCCTTATTGCTAATAAAAAGTTTATGGATGATGATTAAAACTATCCGTTAAAAAATCAATATAATTAATATTCAAAAATAATTTTATTTTGTTAAAAGGAAAAAATACGGTTTTCCTACGAAAATTATAATTTAATGTTAACAGTATTTCATAATTACTGTTAGTTATCTCTTCCACAAAATTGTAAAATTGCATTACTCGATAAAGTCACACGATTCTAGTTATTCTGTAACAAGAAGCGCGCACGTGTATCTACAATATAAATTTTGCTTAGAGTACTGAAATTGTATATTGGTTTCGTAACTTTGGCGCATTTGTCGGGGCAACTTGTACGTAAATTCTAATTCACTCCTTTTTCTCGCAAGTACTGTAACTTTACGATACAGTTTCGTATCCTCGCAATTGCTGGAAATCAGAAACGCGCGGAATCTTGATGAAAACATTATGTGCGCTAAATGCGAGCTATCATTGTGACGATGTCAAACGAAATTCCGTAACGGTGCAAACTATTATTTTTAGTTGTACCCAAAACGGACTACGAAATGAAGTCGCGGGAAAATTTATTATGATTGCGGCGACTATTATTTATCGTGAGAACCGTACGGTTTTAGCGCTCGGTTATAAATCCGTCTATAATATCAATAACTTTACCGCGCCGCACAGTGATGCCGAATCGCGGATTCCTGGCCAAAAATAAAAGAAGTTGTCAAAAGGTTTTGAAAATAGGTTTCTTATAATTGTTGAGGTCGCTGATTTCGAATTTGATAATATTTTTTCAACAAAACAAAATGGCGGATCCAAAATGGCGGATTAAATATGGAAAAACGTTGAAAATTTGTTCAAGTGTTTTGGAA
>JABFPN010002994.1:0-19675 GCA_022817305.1 Leptoteleia sp. ZL-2020
AGTACGGCCAACGTTATCATCCCAGTACTGTGCCAGTACTGGCAGACAACAGAATCTGTACAGCTGCCAGTACAGGCAGTACGGCCGCCAGTACTGGGCCAGTGCTGGGCCGTATTGTAATTTCCACATGGGCATTTTTAAGGTATTTCATAAGGTTTCTTATCAAACTGCTTATATTCAAAGAAATATAAAAATTTAGAGCATAATAAAACAAATATTACTATATTTTTGTGATACGAAAGCCTTGGCGGCCCATTTCTATTATATCATATAGATACGCCATAGTAATTCGATCTAAAAATTTTCCTTGCTATTATTAACCTACATTTTAAATCTTATATAATTTTCAAATTTAAATCCAAAAAAGTATTTTAAACGCATTAAATTTACATGGCGGAATTTCACTACACCGATCTGGTTATGTTTAGTAATTTTTTCCCTTCGACGTAACGCTTGATGTAATGCCCGTATTCGATAGCCTTAAGATAATTATACGAATTATAATTAATATAATTATCCCGATTGTATAAAGTATTGATTAATGGCTGAGAGTTGCAACGCTGAATTATGCATTTAGCAGGATGATACCGTGATTATAACGACGAGTAAAGGCTAACGTTAAGTTACAAACATTTTGTCCGGAATGATAAGTTGGAAACTCCGCGTGACAAATTCCAAGTTATAAACTTTCGGTTGAAAGTTTAATAACAGATGTCAAGTTGCTGAATCGCATTACGAATTTTCTGTTATTAATTGTGATTATAACGGCGAAACAGAAAGTGTCAAATAAAAGTAGCCCCCTCCCCCCGATCGTACCGCTCTTGCGCTCGGTAAACGCCGCGCAATTTAATTCATATTTCGCGCCAAATTAGTTGCACAACATATATATGTAATTTTATTAAGTAAAACTGAAAGTTAAGAGGAATTATTTTCTTTTAAATATTGGTAACGGAAATTTATTGACCTGAAAAGTGAAATGTTTTTATTTTTCCAATGCCCCATATATGGGACATATATGTTGATGTTTACGTGGATTGTTTTTGTTTTGTATTTACATCCATTCTTATAATCTTAGGATGCAAACAAATAATATTATTGTTTTTGTTTTACTAATTTGACCTTTGAAGTGTATACAAATATTGTTTTTGTTTTGTATTTATATCCATTTTTATGACCTTAGGATGCAAACAAATAACATTGTGTTTGTTTTACTAATTTGACCTTTGAAGTGTTTACAAATATTGTTTGTATTGTATTTACATCCATTTTTATGACCTTAGGATATAAACAAATAATATTATTGTTTTTGTTTTACTAATTTGACCTTTGAAGTGTTTACAAATATTGTTTTTGTTTTGTATGCTGACTTTGAAAAACGCTTCAATCTTCATTTCCATAAGAAATTTCCGTGACACGCACATGCATTGATAATTTACATCTTAATGTTGAGCGAAATTGAATTTTAGCATTACGTCACTAATTGGCGTATTAGCGGAATAATAATTTAGTAGATCAGTAAATCAGAATATCAGTTAATCCGCAATTTCGAAAATAAACTTATAAATTAGTTTAATAGTTTATTAGCTAAAATAAATAATGAACGAGTTATGGGTTGTTATTTCGCTTTAAAGCACACGTTTTATATTAATATTAATATTTAAGTAATCGTTAAATATTTATCTATATATCACGGGCGGACATTTAGCACGCTAATCTGGCGAAGTTAGTTTTACAACAACTGTTTACTCTGATCAGTCGAATCGACGAAGCGTGATATATTAAAAAAGAAAAAAGAAAACCACTTTTGCCCTCAATTTTTCACCATTGAGTGTATAAATCTTAATTTTATGTAGTGCTCGGGCTCTCGCTTTAATAAATCGAGAAGTTATGGGGATTACAATCTTAATAAATACTAAAACAAAATGAGATTTGTTTGGCGGTAATAAATGTCAGAAATATTAAATGTTTCCTCTCGTTACCCGCGGTATTGAATTATAAGTTTATCACTATTAGCTAATGTAAATTAATTAATTGATCCGGTTATATTCAAAATGCTTACATTAGTTGCGCGAACTTCGCAGTAAAGTAAATTTTATTAGTCACATTGAGTTTTACTTTTAACATTGCAACTTTACGCCGACTAATTAACTAATCCGCCCGGTGAAACAATCTCATTGAATATTTCAAATTACAAATCGTAAATTAACCCGAGTCACATTTAATGATATTTTTTTATGCTTTGGTGTAACACTAAATTGAAATTTTCTTTATGAATTATGCGCGAGAAATTGTTGGCTTTAATTTATGCCTGAATTAATAAAATTCAACGGTATCATCGGAATTCCTTTAGTTTTTGTTAAGCATAGCTTTGTACGGGAGGGTAATTGCACTTGGAGCCAACTTCAGGTATTACAAAAAGTCAAAACAAATGTTTGACAGTTTTTTTTATATTTAGTAATGGTAAAAATAATAGAATAGTCCAGGTAAAAATTTAAATATGTCCATATATGTTCCATATATGTTCTATATCTGTTCTATGTATGCCCCATATCTGTTCCTTATGTCTCATATCTGTTCCATACAGGTCCCATGTATGTCCCATATCTGTTCCTTATGTCTCATATCTGTTCCATACAGGTCCCATGTATGTCCCATATCTGTTCTATATATGCCCCATATATGCTCCATATCTATTCTATATATGTCCCATATCTGTTCTGTATATGCCCCATACATGCCCGTATCTGTTCCATATATGTTCCATATATGTTCCATATCTGTTTCATGTATGCCCATATATGTATGTTCCATATATCTTCCATGTGTTCCATATATATTCCATGTGTTCCATACATCTTCCATATGTGTTCCATATCTGTTCCATTTATGCCTCTATATGTCATACATATATGATATATATTTCGCCATATCTAAATCTTGAAGAAATTATATTTCTCCCATATGTTCCTTAAAACAAACACAGCTTAATTTTTTTCGAATCCGAAGACGCCGTGCATTTCCCGTGAACATAAGTCCCCCATCAATGAAACTTTGTTCGTCGGAGTCGAGTAATTTTAGGGGGAGGACTTAGCCGCGCTACCAGAATCGACCGTGGCAAATTAATAATCTAACAACAGTCTGGCGCGCGTCGCGAAAATGTAAACTTAACGAGTAAATCATGCGGGAATTAACACTCGGCGCGCGCGCCATAAATTCAACGGCCTTAATTCGGCCGAATAGACCGCGATCCCTTTTAATTGACTCTTTCGCGTCAGCTTGGGCGAAGCGCCCGGGAAAGCGCGCCGCGGGCGGAAATCCGATATCGTCAAAACTTATTCCCGTTGCGCGTCACTCAGCGCCGATGGAAATATATCGCCCGGCGAACTTCCGAAACAATCGCGCGCGCAGTTAATAAGACACGCGGTTGACTTCAGGGTGGTATCAACGCGCCATCCCCGCGGTGGTTAGTTTGGCCCGTAGAAAATGCGGGAGATTCTAAGATTTTCCCTTTTCGAAGATTTGGGCGGTTATTGAGTTAGCGGGTTGGCAAATTGATGGCGTGGATTAGCAAATTAGCAATCAAGACTGGTAGAGTTAATTGGATTATCTATCTTAATTGACGTAGATAGTTTCAAACGGGTAGATTAATGGTTCAGATTAATGAAGATGCTCGGATGGATTAATCATCTAGATTAGTAGGGTTGGTTAGTGTGGTGAAGTTAGCTGTTTGGATTATTGTAGCTGGTTGTATTTGTTTTTTAGTAAGAAACGTTAGTTTGGTATGAATATTCATCCGATTATACTTCAAATTCCACGTTTTCAGACACTTTCGGCCTTCTCAACGCTACGTCCTTTGTCTTCGACGTCAACTTCACCGTTTTTTCAAAGCAAATCTCGAAATTGACGCGTATTTAGCAAGAAACGTGAGTTTGGAATGAATCTTCATATGATTATACTTCCAATTCCACGTTTTCAGATACTTTCGGCCTTCTCAACGCTACGTCCTTTGTCTTCAACGTCAAATTCACCGTTTTTTCAAAGTATATCTCGAAATTGACGAATATTTAGCAAGACACGTGAGTTTGGCATGAATCTTCATACGATTATACTTCCAATTTCACGTATTTCGACACTTTCGGCCTTCTCAACGCTACGTCCTATGTCTTCAACGTCAAATTCACCGTTTTTTCAAAGTAAATCCCGAAATTGACGCGTATTCGGTTAATTCCCGCGATATTAATCAATTATAACTACCGTTTTTCACTTTTTAATCATGCATTTAAGAAAGGGAAGTGCGCTTTAATGAACAAAAAAGAAAAGGTCTGAAATAGAGGGAATTTTCAATTACCTCGGTCGGTCTCTTTTTTTCCCATTGTGTCAACATTCCCGGCAGTCGCCAATGCCAATTTTCATTACCTATATTTTGATACCGTCGCTCAATTATTGAAACCGTCATAAAAGTTCATCAAACGCGGAAATGATTGGCGATTAATTACTGGCGGATATAATTATGATAACACGCTCTGTCATTAATATAATAAAACTGACCTCCTTTAATCTTTTGATCAGCCCATATAATTAGTGTCGGTTATGATGCAAATCCGCATACATTATGAAAAGGTCTCCTGAAAGTTCGATAAACAATGTGTACTCTCGAATAATCGCCAATCATTCACGCTGATTCGTTCCGCATTATACTTGAAATTCGTTGCGAGCATAATCACGGGTTATCGAAAAGTAAGCCCCGCTGACCACCCATCCGAAAATTAATCGCGTTTAATTAGATATACATTTACCGTTCCAAAACCATGTAAATATTTACACACACAACATGTGTGGCATATATATGTTTACCATACATGAGACATATATATGGACATATATGTTGCATATATGTTACATATGTTACATATATGTTCAAGCTATAGTAAAAATCCATATAGTAAAAATAAAACATATATGGACCACATATGAACCATATAGGAATTTATATGGACCATATAAGAGAATATAGGACCATATATGGACTACATTGGATAATATAGGACCATATTTGAACTCTATTGATTATATGTGGATTACATAGGATCATATAGGACCATATATGGACTATATAGGATCATATAGGACCATATATGGACTATATAGGATCATATAGGACCATATATGGACTATACAGGATCATATAGGAATAAATAAGGACTATATAGGATCATATAGGACCATATATGGACTATATAGGATCATATATGGACTATACAGGATCATATAGGAATAAATATGGACTATATAGGATCATATAGGACCATATATAAAATTTTTATTTCCTTATATGAAATTGTTAAAACATATACGGACTATATATGGACCATATATGTTTCATTTTTACTAGGGATATGTGGCATATATATGTTCCATATGTGGTATATATATCATTACCATACATAAGACATATGTGGATATATATGTGACATATATGTTGCATACATTATAAATGAGAAACGAATTTTTTTTATTTTTAATTTTGTTATTACAGTCACGTAACTTATAGTAATTTTTTCAAAGATAATGACTTTAGTGTAACGCTAAAATACTCGGATAATACTGTTTTGAATTTCGTAAAAAATGGAAGCTAAAACGGGAAATCAGTTGAGATTACGTTGTAGCAGTGAAACATAAGTTGTACTTCCTGTTCCGTTAATGGATAAGCAGATTTGTGATATTTTACCAACTTCATGAGCTTTGTTCGGATTTAAATATAATTATAATTAGATTAAGTTGTATTTCCCAAGAAGTGAATTTGAAATGAGTTTTTAGCAATTTGTATTGTGAGTTACTCCGAACTTTCGGACAAAGTTTGAATTAATCATTTTGTTTGCTTTCGAAGTCCGGCTCTCGTGATAGTTAGGATTTGTCGAATGTATGATAAAAAATAATTAATATTTTTCACGAAATGAGGTTAGGACTTTTTTTTTAATTTATTATTTTAAATGAATGCAAGCTTGAGTTACTTATTAAAGAATTAACACATGTACATTCTGTATTGAAAGTTTCTTTTGAGAGAGAGAAAAAAATAAATATACTTAAAAATGAGTAAATATAACTTTTAATTAATAATTCTTTCATCATTAGATCGGCTTATTAAGAAGCCGTAACAGAAGAATTATAATTAATGTTAACAATTGTGCTTCAACTAATTTAAAACAACACTTGCGAGAAGTCATCCTATTAAGAATTGTCAAGATTTTCTGTTGAATGAAAGTTTAAATTGTAGACCGAGCGAAAGAGTTCTCGCAACGACCAATTAGAGACCGTGACCTCCTTTCCAAATTAGCTGCTAAGTTTCTAAACGCTATATTTAACAAATAAAACAATAAACCACGCCAGGCTTTCATTCCAATCAAAAATCCCAACGTCATCCTCGAAGGTAATTAATCCTGCCCTGAAATATGACGTTTCGACGATTTGAGAGTCGCTCGTAAATGATGGGTCCTCCGTTTCACCGTTCGACAAATTGCACTTTCGACAAAATGCAAGTCGACGCGATTAAACGTGTCAGTGGTTGGATAACGGCTGGATACAAAGCTGGATAATTACTGGACTCTGTGCCTTTCCAGCCATTGGTTGGATCAGCCAGTATTCCAGTACTCCAGTAGATGGCGCTGACGATAAGTTTCTCGCAAAAGAGTTGTCGTATGGAATGTATATAGCCACCATTATATTTTTTGAAACTCTAAAATCTGATCACAACGATGCACTATATAATTGCTGGACAATTCCAGCTTCATATACAGCCATTTTTTCCCCACTTGGGAAATGATAAAGTATCGCTTCTGCCGCTTTCATTATGAACAACTCCCGCGTCGCGCGGTCTCCTCATTAAGTCCGAGAGGAGAAGGGCCTCGTTACCGTCATTTTAATTCGTTCCCCTGAATCTTTAACCCTTTTTCCAACTCCCCCCCCTCCCGGATCTACCCCGATCCCCCCCCCACCAAGAAACAAACCGCGTACGAGGGGGCGCTCAATATTTCACGCGTTAATTCAACTTGCTTCAAATGGAATGTTTAATACGCGTCCAAACCAGATGACTTTTGGATTATTAAGACGTCTCGCTCGTGCGCAAAGGGCCGCCACAGTCGCTGCAAATTATGTTGACAAGCCGCTGGAAAATCCCGGCAAGACGCACGCGATTACAATGGCTCGTTTTTTGCGCGAGCTGAAAAATTCAACGACGCCGATAAAACGCGACGAATCATATAAATTCGCGCGGATGATTATTCATAGGGGTGAATTCCATTTGGGGTGACGCGAATGAATAATTAAAATTAGGATCGCTTTGTGGGCAAAAATAAAAAAAAATGTTATTTGCTAAAAAAAAATATTTGCTGAAAGATTTTATAATAATTAGGGTGTAAGTATGGACTTAATATTCTTTATAATATGGCAAGATTTATAAAATATACTTATATTGTATATGGAAGATATTTTACAGTTATTGGTCACTCCCCTCATCAGTCATTGGTTATTGGTCACGTGCTTCCCACCACTCAATGCCCCCACTTAAAAACATATAAGTCTTTGCTAAACTATATTTTGAATATCAGAGTGGCGAGACTTAAATTTATATTTAGTCGATATTTATGAAGCTTCCAGTGAATGATAAATTTCTCTTAGTGTAAGTTAACTTAAAATTAACTCATCATAAAGTGCTTCGTTATTAATTTTTAGAAATTTATTACCTTTTGATTGTTTATTTAATGATAAGTTCATAATAATTTAAAACTCAGTGAGAAACACATTAAGTTAATGATGAGTTAATTTTAAGTTAATGATAAGTTAATTTTAAGTAAATGTAAGTTAATCTTAATTAACGAGATATATTAAAGTCATTCAACAGTATGTTACTGGTAATATTAATATTGATTACATTATTAATTAGTGTAATTCAAAGAAATTGTTAAATCAATATTAAGTATGCGACTTAACTATGGGGAGAAATTCATCTTTATAAGCCCGATTTACGTCCATTTTATTACAAGTCCAGGAAACAGTCAGCTTAGTTTATCTCGCATAGCGAAGCGATCTTAATTATTCTTTTTCCCCCAAATTAATACGAAAACTTGTATAAATCAGCACGATAAGGTCCGTTTCCCGCAAACTATAGTAATTATTCCCAAGAAACTTTTCTCGGTGCGCGTATTCGCGCAAAATCGCGTCCAATTATGTTAATGCATCGCGACGTATCGTTCCCTAATTGAATTCCCAATTTGCCCGCCTGTTAATCAGCAAATCGACGGCGCAAGTTTTTTTTTTAATGCGGTAAGCACCGTCCAGATGCCGCCGGGCCATTTTTTCCCCCCTGCAATTTAGTCGCAAGATTAATGTCATTCGACCGCGCTCGAGCCTTTAATCCTTTCGTCGTTTTAAATGAACACATATCGCGTTCACAAACATGATCGCGAAATTCAAAATTCAATGAAATAAAAATGAATATTGGGCATGCCCTAAGTATAAATATAGGGCCCTAATATGGATGGAATGTGGTATTTTTAATGAAGGGATCCCTGATTTGAGCTCGTATAAGGGACTATCTAGATATAGTAAATTTTATCTAATAATATGGCATCCAAAGATGGCCCAAACTAGGTTAACTAATGGCCTACTGATAAAGAAGGTCACGTGTTTTGGATTGATGAGGTACCAATCAGGTTTCCATTTTTGATTAGTCCAAAAAATGGTTACTAGCCAGGGCCATATTAGATATTCCACATTTTGCCATAGTGGTAGAAACGTGGAAACCATTTCAGGACCAAATCGTGAAACAGAAATATTTCTGGTAATTGTGTACTAATCTAACCCCCTCCCCTCTTATTTTTTTCAGTGTACGTCACCCTGTTTTGGATGCCACATCGGTTCCTGGTTTGGAAACGTGGAAAATAAATCAGGGCCACGTCCAGTTCCACGCTAGATTTCTTCTTGGGAATTGTTTGGCGGTGGGTAAGTCTCTTTATCCTTCTTCTTTCTATTCCGTTTGTCTTTTTTTGTCGTTCTTTTCCCTCGCCTTTCCTAACCACTTTGTTTAATGATGTAATTAGGCTACGCGGGCAACGTCAACATTCCCATTCAAAGGCCTCATAAATGTGCGCCGCGTCGAATTCGTATCGCAGTCGAGTGGCCTCGGCGTTCTTTTTTTTTTCTGTTTTCTTTTTTTTCATTCAGGTTTCGGATTAATTTCGTCATATTCACTGCTTTAATTTTCAGCTGACGAACTGATTCCCGTTTAGTTTTGCGAGTTAATTTACTGCAAAAATATCGCTTTGTTGAATTGCGTGTTTCCAATCGATATAACAATTTCATTTGTTTGAAATGTTGCGTCTAAAATATCTTAATTTGCGATTATTAAATTTAAGGTGTTTTTTTTATTCGTATATGGAACCATATAGAGTTATATGGGACCATGCATAGGATTATATATGGAATCGAACATAGGGTTATATATAGAATCATACATAGGGTTATATATGGAACTGTATATGCGATATGTATGAAGATTATAACCAGCTTTTCCACAGATGATTAGCCAAACATTATCCAGATATAATCCAAATTATTTTTTTCAACGCGGGTATGCAACATATATAAGACATATGTATAATTTCTTGAAGTTTTTTAATCACTTTCGTTCGCTAAACCTGCTTGCATAGATAAAGCTGAAAGCATAATAATTTATTCTATTAGAACTGAAGAATATTGTTTGTTTGCATCCAAAGGACATAAAAATGGATGTAAACATAAAACAAAAACAATTTTTGTTTACGTCCAAAGGACACAATGGATGTAAACATAAAACAAAAACAATGTTTGTTTACGTCCAAAGGACATAAGAATGGATGTAAATATAAAACAAAAACAATGCCAGCTTATATTTCGTATTTTTTTAATATAAATACAACAAGCCTTATCATGTACAAGCCTGTTCAAGCACTTTATTTTCTTATCATTTTTTGCGAACGCAAATTTTAACACGTGATTAATTTTTCCCCCCACCCTTCACTATTTTACAACGCCTGGACCACTTATTATTATTGGGATAAGAAGCAGCGTCGTACGCGTCGCTCGGTAGTTTTCTTGCCGGCCAACTATGCCAAATATTTCGGCATTAATCAAACTCCGTCGCGGTGTTTTACGCCAAAGCACGTGTTTATTAGTGGCGTAATTATCCGGCCCTTCTAACACCGGCTTACTTTTGCCCCGCCTTTTTTTTTCTTATTTTTTTTCCCTTGTTTTTTTTTTATAACCGAAGCGTGACGCCGGGGTTTTTCGATGAGTTAGTAGCTTTTGCGGTTTTGTAATTACCAGTTTGTTAAGTTTGAGGAACAAAACTAGGAGTTTGTTTACGCCGATGGGAAGCGTCGGCAAATTGCACTTTCCGCTCGGCTTTATTATTCGACGAAATGGGTTTTGCCATTTGAAATACGTGACATCTATTTTACATTACATTTGCATATATAATGAAAAATGGCCGGTACTTATTCCGCGGGATTTTGAATTTTATGGCCCACACACCGCGCGAGAGAGCTTTAGCTCAAAGTTGCGCAATAAAATTTTTGCAATTTCCTTTCCTTTTTTTTGACTCGAAGTTTTTAGATGCTAAATTTGTATCTTTAATGACGACACTTTGTTTTTTCTGTACTTATTTTATTTATATATATTTACATACATGTAACTAATTTATATACTCTTATATATATTTACTAGTAGAAATGAATGGTATTGAAAGACGAAACGTTTTCGAAATACAAAATGTAAACAAACCTTGTTTTTGTTTGGTATTTACATCCATTTTCATGTCCTTTGGCTGTAAACAAACAATATTATTGTTTTTGTTTCGTTAATTTGACCTTACGAATATTTACAAACATTGCATTTTTATATACTCAACTTTAAAAACGTTTCATATTTCAGTTCCATTGAAAATGAAATATATATGGTCCATATGTGAACTTATTTGTTTCCTTATATATAACTGCTAAAACATGTATGGATCATATGTTTCATTGCTACTAGGGTTGTATATATAAAATATATATTATACATATAGAAATTTTAACAAGTGATTAATTTTTCAATCATATTCAATCATATGGCAAATAGAAGAATTGAAACAAAAAAGGGAATAAATTGCAAAACTTCACTCGTGATTACAAGGTATTGGTAATCGCCATTTTCCTAGACTTAGATTGTTAAAGTTTTAATAGAACAATTAACGTCAATTAGTTGGGACGTTCTTGTTGGATTTTATGCCATAATCACTACCCATCGGAATGATGTAATTATAACGCAGTAAATCTTAATCTCTTTCTAAATTAAGGAACGCGAATATCAGAAGTTGCGTAAATTTTTTTTCCTTCCCCGTCGTCCCCATGTTTGACTTTAATCTTGCAGAAATATTGGACGAGCGCAGTGGGCAATTTCGCGTTGAATGCCGGGACAAGGGGTAAAAACATAATTGGGACATTTTAACCGAATTATATTTTCAACATGTTGAAATTGGATTTTGAGACAAATCTGAAGTTTGAATTGTAATACGTTTATGCTAACAATAGAAGGTAAACTTTCGGGGAGAACGCCTTCCGATGATTATCAATTTAGTGCTACGAACGATTAACTTGTCCCGGAGGTGAAATCTTTATTTAAGCTTTTAACAAGCTTTTTAACAAATTACATTAATTTCCCGCCGAGTTGAACATAATTTATTGGCGAAGTTTCTGTCAAGTCGATTTTGCGCACGTTTTAAAATGTATAGACGATGAAGTATTGTTTGGGAATATTTATGACGTTGCTAAGGTGAAATGTTCTCTGGTACAAAAATGAATGAAACGTATATTGTCCATATATGGACATATATAAAATAAATGTTTACAAATATAAGTACAAAAACAAATTGTTTTACATTTTGGAGGTCATAAAAGTAAACAAACGATGTTTATAAACAATTGGTAGGTCACGCAAATACATAAACAAATTGTTTACAACTTAGAGGTCATAAAAGTGTAAACAAACGTTATTTATAAACAATTGGAAGGTCACAAAAATACATAAACAAATTGTTTTACATTTTGGAGGTAAAAAAGAGGAGATAAATGCAAAAAGGAGCAAATTTTGTTTGCTTCTTGTATTTTTAAAGTGTTTTTACTTTTCGGTACCATGTAAAAGTATTTTTCTTTTGTCCTATCGCATCATTCATGTTACATTAAACAACAAAAATTCGTTAAAGCGAGACTGACTGAACTTTCCCGCAAGTACGAACTTTAATCAAACGTCCGAGTCATAAATCAACGCCGATAATGGTTCTTAATAATTTTTCTGACAGCGATTCTTGCCGATACTTCGAAATGAGGGGACCAATACGTCATTAAGACGTGTGCCTCGCACTCTCCAATTGATTTCGTCCGACTGCAACTTTTGCAAAAGTTTCGCTCCCTTTTCGCCCCGGCAAAAAAGGCGATCGAGGGCATCTCCACGCTTCTCGGGCGCGCCTTGTCCAACAACTTTTAATTTTCCCCAACATCAAATTAGTTTTTGTTCGCGCGATCTTACAATTCGAGTACTTTATTTTCCGCGATACTTTTTATCGCCACGCATTTTCGTTCGACAAGATAAGGATTCCCCCTCGCATTAATACTCCATAAATGTTATATTTTGCGACAGAAATTGTCACGAAAATGTTTGCACTTTTTAATAATTTTATCAATGGATTAATTTGGAACAAGGATTAAATTAATGTAAATTAGGTGTTTAGTTAATTTAACATGCAACTGAAGAGTTAAATGTTTTTTAAATTAAAAAGGTAAACAAGATTTGTTTGTTTATTTGCGAGAGGGCAAATTAACAAAATAAAAACAATAACAATGTTTGTTATTTGTTTTTATTTTCATTTTTTTGACCTTCTTGTGTTTGTAAACAAAGAAAATATTTAGTTGGTTATATTTACAAACAAATAATTAGCTGGTTATCAAACCTTGTGCAGATTTTCAGTATTTTTTCACAAAAAGGAATAATTTTAAAATACTTTTCATATTAAGGGTGAGGATTAATTTCAAGTATAATTGATCTGTACGAAATAGGACATCAATTTTTAACGCACTAATAATAGATGAAAAATAATTTAATTAGGATACTTTAATAGAATTGTTATTTTTGTTTGACAACTCATTGGGATGATTAATTAAACAACTCTCGTATTACCGCAGAAAGATTATTTCACAAATACAAAACCTAACACAATTTTGTTTCGTTATAAATACGTATAAATATTTCTATTAAAAAAATATAAATAAATGTGTTTGCCATTCGTTGTAAAAATGTTTTCCTTCGTACATAAATATAAATATTTAATATAAAAAGCAGTGAAAAAAATGCAAAAGAAGTGAAAAAGCAAAATTGGTTGTTTTTCCATACATATAATAGTTATATAAAATGATTAAAATTTAATTTATAAGTTAGAGACGGTTGTAATTTGTAATTTAAATTATTCATTTATTTACCTTACATATTTCAATGTTCATTTTGAATTTAACCTTTTTTTTAAGGAATAGTTTTATTTTTTGTTTATTATTTATTAACGTAATATTTAAATTTGTGCCCATATTTATTTTTATTCTAAATTAACAATCTAACTACTAAATAAAAATAACAAATTGTTAACTTAATCACGATTCTAAACCGTCACTTAGGCCACGCTCCTCACGCTAACACCAGAGTTTCATAAAGACCGAGATATATTATATCTAGTCAATTTTAACTAATTTAGTAAGAAATTATTCTATTTGAAGAAGGACCTAGATATTAAATCGGCTAAAATGAATATTTAAACGTTACATAAACTGTATGGCTGATTCAACCATATACTTATCTTATGGGGACTCAACATAACCTTAATATGTGAACGAAAACTACTTGGATTTCACTGTGTTTTGGATTAGATAAATTTGTATGGCTGATTCAGCCACAGTGTATGTCAATTGAATCAACTAGCTAGGTTAATTTTCATAAATTCGACTCACATAAATTTGTTTGGTTACGATAATTATAATTTCTACTTATCCCAATAATGGCCAAACAATATATTTAACTTAAATAGAAATTTACTAGTGTACACTCACATATAACATCCCCGAGTTATTATAAAGTATAAACAATAAAAATAAACAAGTTTGACCTCTGTAATTTTTATCACTGTAATACCCCGCCGAAACTTTTACAGTTATTATCTATACTTGAAATTATTACTATTTGCATTGGGATGCTGGTGTCAATCGTTTTCAATAATCGTTCCCATAAAGGATTGTATTGCATCATTGCGAATCAAGATTATATTACAAAGGACAAATTTACAAGTGAAACCGGATAACTCTATCTTCCTGCCAGTCGCGGTTCGGTTGGAATTTTTTTTTTTTTTTTGTAATCAATGGAGTCGTTTGAACGTGTAACAATCCGTAAAAGCGAATGAAAACTGTTGGAACAAATGTTGTTTAAAAGCAATTAAAAGAATTGGATTTTCGGCACAGTTTGTTGGTCGGAATGAAATAATAGCTGGGCGAAAAATATGCGGGACCGGTGCGATAACGCTGTACGATAGAGACATTTTTTTTCCTCCCCGGATCGTTTCGTGGAACGTGCGATACGTTCAAGGATAGAACATTGTTTCAAAATTTGTGATTTTTCAGTATAGGGAATAATAAGAAGGTTGAGAAGGGTAATAATTGCTTGAAATATTTATCGTTGCTTACTTCAAGCGGGTGATTATATTACACCGAGAGAAAAGTAATCCTTAATAGCAAGAAATATTCCAAAATATTCCTAAAATATTTGGTAAAAATATTCCTATGTCTGATTTCAGTAATATGGTACATTTCTGGGATATTAAAAGAATATGATTCAGTCAAGAATATACCAGAAATATTCCTGGACATTAGAATACTTCCTAGGTATATTCATAATATTCTCAGAATTTATTAAAAATATTCCTTGCTGATAGGGAATTTAATAGGATGTTACTTAAGGGAGAAGAAAATGGTTTTTCTCACCGTGAAAGTGAAATATGTTGGTAGCCCTGCGAGCTACCAAAAAAGTGGTTTTAGGTTGGTAAACCTTCGCCTTTGGTTTAGGTTACCAACTTAAAACCACTATTTTCCTCGTTCATTAATATACTATTAAGTTGGTACTCCTAGGAGTAGAGGAACCAGAAAAGTGGTTTCAGGTTGGTAACCCTTCGCCTTATCTTGGGTTACCAACTTAAAACCACTATTTTCCTCGTTGAGTAATATACTATTAAGTTGGTATCCCTAGCCGAAGTCAAGGCCTACCAACTTGTAGCCATTTTTCCCCTAGTTCCCTACGATATTTTATTCGTCGTGAAAATGAAAGAAAAACAACCCCCAGTGCTACCAACACATTTCATTTTTAAGGTGAATTAACCATTTTATATTAATTTAGGGTTACATCCAGGAAGTCAACAATTTTTACCATTAAAAATAGTAAAAATAACTACTGTAACAGCAATTTTTAATATATTTATATTTATATCTATATTAAAAGCTGTCACATTTCTTAAATTATCATAATAAATATAATTTTTCAAAGTAAAAAGTATCCGAACAAATCGTTTGCTTTAAAGTGATTGATAATGTTAAAAAGAACGGGGCGATCCGCAAACTCAATAAGGGCAATTAATAAAAGCCAAGTTCGGGCCGGGGGCAATTATTTTTACTTTTTTCCGCGCCAGTTGGAGCCACGTTAACGAGTGCGCGGAAAAATTTATGCCCCGGACATCCGGTTTGTTTATCCGGCTACAAAGTCCGCGTTTCGCTAATTCTATTGCCAATCTAAAATTATGGATGTACACGGGAATACAGCGCGAAGTTAACATAACAATTCAAGACGATCCGCGAATAATTCAAAATGGGATTCGGGAGGCGTTTCGCTGCCGAGGACAAATGAATTTTACCCGGCATTGTGCGGTTATCGGAAATTCAGAAATAACGCCGGGTAAGAAACAAGGTGGCACGAGACGGTAAACATCGATGACGTAGACGAATTCAAAGAATTGCAGTGCAAATCACTTTTTTTTTTCTTCACCGGTTAATGAAATATGATAATTCGTCAGATAATGGTTTTTGAAATGCAAAAGTTTACATTTAATTCCATTTTTATGACCTCCAAAATGTAAAACGTATTGTTGTTTGTATTTACGTGACCTTCCTTGTTTACAAACATTGTTTATTTACATTTTTATGACCTTCAAATCGTAAATAATTTGCTTTTGCATATACAAGGCTATCCAAATGTTTACCAACATTGTTTATTTACATTTTTATGACCCCTAAAATGCAAAACAATTTGCTTTTGTGTTTACACGACCTTCCAAGTGTTCGCAAACATTGCTTGTGTACATTTTTCATTTTTAAAACGCTTATCCTTCAGTTCCATAAATTCTTCGTAAAGCCGTCGAACTTTATAAATCTGTATTTTATAATTTAGTGGATATAAAGTTTCTTACTAGAAATTGCTGCTTCCGATTAGCGTTGAGGATTTGTTTTGACATTATTTTATGGAAATGAAGCTAACTTTGTTTTACTTCATTTTATCGAAGGAGATATGGGTTCATTTGTAATATTCTTTATAATATAATTTAGTAGTTTAAAGAAATTTTGGAAATAAATGTCTTTATTCAGGGATAGAACCCGTTACTTTACAGTCACCGGTCACCAGTCACTACTCACTGGTCACTGGTCACTAGTCAATTCTTTGCCACTATTCTACATCCCCACTATATGGCATAGTATTTTTGGAACGCACATATATTCCGGATTTATTTATAAAATATCGTAGCAACTACTAATAAATTACTTCCACTATATTTTTCACAATTTAAGTTAAGTATTAGTCCGATTAAACGCTAAAACTAAATTAGTAATTCCAATTTGTCGACGATTTTATTGTCGAGATTTATTTAAAAGCTAGCGACAACAATGATGAAGCGCGAGTTTGTTAAACAATTGTCCGTGTTTATCGGATGTGCCGAAAAGATTGAGCAAACTTTGGCGAAAGTTGTTTTTACTGTTTGTCGGGGGAATTATATCCGCACTTCTGGCAAACAGCGGTGTAAATCATTTGCTAGCGCGAACTTTTTTATCTTCCGAGGGTTCGCGAATTTCGGGCGGATTTTTGTACACTCGCAGGGAGCTTGTATCTTTTGGCAAACTAATGGTCAAACTTTTCAAAAGCCCTTGATAAAGCTTTATTCAAAGTAGTTAACTTTCGCGAGGGGGAAAAAAAGAATAAAATCAACGCCGGCAACAATCTTTTCACTCGTCCTGAAAATAATGCACTCGTTACGCAGATCAAAGCGCGATATTGTTTATTAAAAGATAACAATGGGAACAAAGGTGGGATTCACCAAATAGATATAGTAACATATATATATGTAATAAATGAGTAATTTATAAAAGTAACTAAATTATGGTAAGATAGTTAATAACTTACTTCATTCCTTAGTAGTTGAGTTATCGACTTTAAGTTATTAAATTAGTCAAAATGCTAATTTTGACTAATTTTTTAGATAATATAATTGTAATTTCATTAAAACTATTAAAAATAAATATAATTACCAAGTTGCTTAGCAATTCGTTCGTTAAAAATTCATTAATTTCAAGATTATACCGAAATCAATATAACTTGAGTTAAATTTCTGTAAATAATTAAGAATGAGTAAATTGCATAATTAAAATGTCGTACAATGTAAATATAAATAGTAATTTTTGATGCGCGGTCTTTGTGTACAAACTTGCAAGTAAGCTTGCTTTGATGAAATTAAAATTTAAGACTGTTAATTTAAGTTTGAATTAAATTTTGGAACTTTTAAAATTACCAACTTTAAATGAACAAGCCCTGATGCCACTTTCACTAAAGTGTAAATTTTAGTATTCCGTACAAAATAAGGCTCTTTCCGAGCTTTAATTTTAAAGTTGGGACTAAATGGAATAAAATATATTGCTGGACTCGAATTAGAATATAATGTTAAAACATGAATTTGTAATTTAGCTGCTAAATGCAAATTATAGCACGATTAGCGTTAAATAATTACATTGTATAAAAAAGCAATGTTTGTAAACATTTGGAAGCTCAAAATAATGAAATAAAAACAATAATATTGTTTGTTTACGTCCGAAGGGCATGGAAATGGATGTAAATAAAAAACAAAAACAAAGTTTTTTGTTTATATTGATGGAACATATGATGATGGAACAGATATGGGACATATAAGGAACATATGATGATGGAACAGATATGGGATGTATATGGAACAGATATGGGACATACATGGGGCATACACGAAATATATATGGAACATATAAAGGACATATGTAGAATAGGTGTGGAACATATAAGGGATATATATGGACACATATCTGGGTCATATATGGAACATATATGGGACATATCCTCCCAAAAGAAGTTATATTTCAAAAAAAAAATTTTCTGTCGTAAAGTTTTTTTTTGGTTTGATTTTTCCTTTTTTTGACACAAACGTAACGTATTGTTAAAAGCAAATTATTTGAACCAATGGGTTGCATTTAGCTTGTACAATATTAACTGATAATCTCGATATCATAACAATGCCAATCAAACATAAAACAAACATTTATTTGACGTAAAATCGAACGGCCGTATTTAATTCGCGCACTCTACTTCGTGACATTGCACTATAACACAATCACCATTCCTCCCGGTCGAAGGAGAGGACCTTTTCACAGCGGACACTTTTGTTTGAATTTAAATGCATAAATAATAACGGTAAAATGCGGTTTCGCGATAAAAAACAGCGCGATGTTTGAAACGAAAAAATAAATAAATAAAATAATAATAATAGTAATAGTAATAATAAAAAAATGATGTTTACGCGCCATTTGTGTATCTGGCGTTAAAGAATTTATTGTAAAGTTTACTTAGTCGAGAGTGTTGTCGCGTAGTCAAAGTGCAAAAACAAGAAACACCGGGAGAAACGGCGAACTCGAGCGAATAAAGTTACGCACAAAAGTTACATTATAAAAAGTTATTTGCATTTTTCGTGCGCGCATTTCTGGCGCGGGCAGGTTGCACACGTTTGCCAGCACGATTCTGCGCTCTCGGCGTCGGAGGCGAGCGAATAAACTGGTTTAGCTTTTGACAGGAATCGAGTCACACACCGGGAGGAAATTTATTAATAGTTGCTGCTTGCATTTTATAATATACTCGTGGATATATGTGTGAATTTATAGTGTTTCTTGTAATAAGGTGCATTGTTTTAAACATATTTTAGAGAAAATTGTCAATTTCAAGGAATAGAAGTTGTTACTTTATGGTTACCTGTCACTGGTCACTGATCACTGATCATTGGTCACTGATCACTGATTATTGGTCATTGGTCACTGATCACTGGTCACTGGTCACTGGTCACTGGTCACTGGTCACTGATCACTGGTCACTGGTCACTGATCACTGGTCACTGGTCACTGATCACTGGCAACTATTCACTGGTCATTGATCACTGATCACTGGCAACTATTCACTGGTCACTGATCACTGGCAACTATTCACTGGTCATTGATCACTGATCACTGTCAACTATTCA
>JABFPN010002995.1:0-19675 GCA_022817305.1 Leptoteleia sp. ZL-2020
GTCCCTTTTAAAATAACGTGAAATGGGTATTGAGAATGAGAGATTGACTTTCGGTTAGCTCGCCTTGACGCCCAATGATTCTGCGCAGTTAAGCTAATTGGGGAAACAAATTTTCGAGGACTAATTACTTAGGGTAAATTGCAAAATGTGGCTTACGGATTGATATGGAATTTCATGTGATTTGATGGAATCAAACTGAGAACTCCCAGGTAAGGGGTAAAAGTCCATCTGATTGAAGCGTACCGATTTCGATCGTTGTCTTTAAAGGTCTAATTAGGTCGGAACAGGTTCGAAATAGGTTGGATTCAAGTTTATGTAAAGCTAGATTGAAATCAAGCCTTTGTCTCTGTTTGAATGGACTCAATTACAGCTAATGTGGCATAATCAATCGTGTTATATTAAAGCCGCGAGAAAAGTTGTAAAAACGTTGGACTTCAAATCGCTTCTGATGTGGAATATATTAAACAGAAAATAAAACTCCGCTGTTTATGTGTATGGAAAAAATGTCTCAAAATGTAATTGCTTGCGTGGTATTAAAAGGACGAGCACTTTAGAGTTACAATATTATCTTTTAAGTCCTCGAGATATAAAATTATTAAATTTAAAATTTTCTCGAAGCAATTCTTTTAGGTGGCGCGAAGGATTTTATGGATTCCAAATTGACACTTTCACAAATCTAAAGAGGATCTCAAATCGAATGAGAATGGAGTGTCATTTTATATTTGTCTTATGTATATATGTCTCATATATACGTTGTATATTCGGTTCTTTTTGTCTTTTTATATATCAGAAAGAAATTGAACGTACATGAGCAATTGTGGTCACGAGTAAAAATCAATGTTAAATTTGTATTATATAATGTGTACAAAGGAACTTTATAATTATGTTAAAAATAATATAATTCGTAAAAGCACTATGCTCGTTAATTAGCTGAAAATTGCCATAAATTTTGTGACACGTTTTTACGAGCTTGCTAACAAAAATTACTTTTAAGAGAAATAGTTAAATTCAAATGTTTACACTTTTGTATAAGGGAAATATGACAGTAATTTGAAAGAAATATGAATTTTGTTATATTTATATTAATGCTTCTCGAGGTCTATTTTAAAAGAAGAAGAAAAATCGACGCCCTTAAACCTCAATCCTACCATCGATAATCAGATTTACATCACTTTCAAAATATTTCAAAAGCCAAAAGTTACTCAGTAATATGAAGCAGTTAAAACTATGAAGTGGTTAAAACAATTAACCTAAATTTGACTAACTCTTTTTAGTAATTATAACCGATATTGAGGTTAATATAATCAGCATTAAAAGCAATCTAACTATATAATTAATATGAGAAAGATAGCCGCATATAATCATAGATAATGCAGTTACAACTGGTATGCATTATAGTTAACATGGTAAGAATATAAAACAAAAATTATTTACGAACTTGTTCAAAATTCTTGGACTTGGGAAGCAACTTTGTTGAAATTTTAACCAAAATGTTTGTCCAAAGTAGTTTAAAGTGCAAGAATCTTCAACAAGTTTGTAATATTTTTCGCCCCATATTTCTACACTGAGAAAAATGCAGTTGGACTTCTATTTACATTAAATAGAATCTATTTATCATAAATAGAATTATTATTACATTAAGAATATTTACTAATATTAAATAAAAAGTCTATTAAATACAAGAAGATTCTATTACTCATAAATAGACAATTTTATGAGTGTCCCAAGATACACACTATTATAATTTAGTAGAAACAACTACATTCCTTAGTTAAATAAAATATTATCTAAAATATTATCTAATAACAATTCAGAAAGCTTGCAAAGATAACTAAAAATGTTATGATTATTAGGTTAAAAAAAATTCTAAGGAAAAACCCCGGTTATGTCTACCGACAACTTTTTTCCTTCAATATAATGAAAAATGATAAAGCAAAATGATATCGACGCGAAAGAGCGATAACAACGACTCTCAGCCATTCGACCTGGGAACATCCATTCCGCCCGGCAGTTTGATTCGGAAAACATCTCGATTTTAGCATGAAAAGGGCCCTTTCAGCTCGCCCGGGCGCAATTAACATCAATTACACCGATAACTCCGTTCGAATTGAAATCGCAATGTTCGCGTCTCGAAACAGCGGTTGCGGCAATAATCCAGCCCCTTTAAGCGCGCCATTATTCCGAAGTGGCGAGAGCGCGCGCTCCTTCGGCTGGTAGCGAAGTCGGCGCTGGAGTTTCGCCGCGCTTTGGACCACTCCAACGCACGGCAAACTCTCCGCGGGCATTGCCTCATTTAACATACGTATGACAAATGCGCCGCCGCCGAGCGGCGCGCGGCACAAACCCACGCTACATTAAACCGAATTTATTTATAAGTGGGTTAATACGGGTGATATACGCGCAACAATATTCGCCGGTGTATTTTCTTCGGCAAGAAGCAGCTCGCGCAATCTGCTCGATTGCGCCAGTTCGACGTGGGGACATTGTTATATCTCATCAATAATTCATCGCCAAGTATCCAGCGGCCGATATGCCCGAGATAACCGGGAGTCGAGCGTTTTCGGCCGAATGCGAATTTGTTGCCGTGTTCAGAATCATTGTTCGCAAGACTTCGAGCACTCGGCAAATTAAATTACGCTGATATTCCGCGGCGCGCGCGCGATTTATGGAGCACGCATGAGTGCAATCGGTCTGCCCAATGAAATTTCGAAATTTCGCGGCATCCGGGGACACTTTACCGGGCTGAGCAGTAAGAATGCTTTTAAGCAGCGTTTAACGGTGAACGGTAATGAAAAGGCGCCTCATGTTTAATCGGACGGATGGATAATGTGCAACTCTTTTTTTTTTTCTTTCTTTCTTTCTTTCTTTCCCCCCAACCCCTATTTTTTCGGGAGTCTGACAATGACAGTTCATACTGAGACACTTCTAATGTGGAATTGCAAATTTCAAGTGGAAATAAATGTATAATTTTTAAAATTTCCATCAGTTTGACAAGATAAATTTGAAGTGTTTTCTTTTTTAGTTTTCTTTTTTTTTTCATCAAATTAGTTATTTAATACTTTCGATAAGTCATTAAAATTCTTATAATGTAATTTTAAATTAAGTTTCCAATCGAATGACGGTTAAAATTCTGCAGTTAAATCAAAATTCTATCGCGCGAGGAGAAACTTTGCAATTTAATTTAATATTAACCCTTTCAGGGGCATATTAAAAGGGCTGAAGTGATAATGTTAAAAATTGATAAGTTTTTAGTTCCCTACAGTATTAATTTCTCGAGCTAAGATTTTAATTTGAGATTAACGGTATTGAATCAAAAAAGTACGTGTCTTATTAAATTTAACACTCCGACCTTCAGCTTTCTTCTTTAATTCGCTATTATCAAATCATCAATACAAAATACCATACAAGTCTAAAATATTATCTTCGAATTTAAATCAAAATAATGCCATGATTTACATTTTTTATAAAAACTGCACCTTCACTTTGAGCTTTACCTTTCAAGAATTGTTTGTATAAATACTCAATTTCGTCACATATTTTACTTGAAATTCCCTTACATTTCATCCATAACATCATCCTCCTAAACTATTTCACAAAAAAAAAAAAAACATATTTCGCACAATTTATCTCACCGTGCATAATTATTTTTGTTTTCCCACCTACATTACTGCCTTTAATTTCAAGCAACTTGATTAAAACCGTCGAATGCATTGTCTCGCCGCGCAAAGATTAAATTACATTAATTTTGCCACCTGTTATCATTGAAAATTATCACCGAATTACTCGCAAGGATATTCAACGGATTATTCCAATTTCCCCCGCGCGCGCACACACGATACGACACTTTTCTTTAAAACTTTCTACCAATAATTCCTCGACATGATTGCGGGTTACGCCGCGTTACCGTAATGTACCTCGCCTTAATTAAAACGAACATTCTTTTCAATAACGCGAAATAATGCAACGCACGTACTTCCCACCACATTAATCATTCCATTGTTAAGTAACGATGTCCCAAAACACGTATAATTAAAAGCCGGGACGCGCAACCGTTTTTGTAATTAGAAAGTTCGCATTGACAATTGGATTGGGCAACGGGGGGGAGGGGGACGGGGGGGAAGGATAACATTGCGTCTTAGCATTGGACCCGCCGTTGGAATTGTCACGGATAGCGTCGGCAGTGACGCAACGCGTCCAAGGCAGCAGGGGCTGCGTGCGTGTCGCGATTCCGCCGCGTAGCCAACGCGACCGTTTAAATAGACTTGTCGCGCCCGAGATTGCGCCGTTGTTAACCTTGCGCGCAAATTACGGAATGCAAATCTCACTCGTGCACCGTGCACGGTAATGCTTTGTGCGAAAAGTGCTCGCAGAAGGACGCGCAAACTACTCTTTTTTTTATCTCTCTCTCTCTCTCCCTTCTTTTTTTGGTCCGTCTCTTTCCCTCGCTTCTTACCTCTCTTCGTCAATTTTTATCGTCGGCTTTTTTCTCTGTACTCCGAGATTTTTTTTCTTTTTTTTTTTTTTTTTTGTTCTTTTCTTTTTCTACTTTTTACCTTTATTATCCCCGTGGAATACCCGCCGCGTAACAAAATACACGTTATTTCACTTAATTGCTATGCAAATTATCCGAAGAAAGTCGTTTAATTTGTAGCTATGGGTGGTTCCTTTTATTGTTGCTACTTTTTGCTTCGGCTTTTCACTCTTTCTCGCATTATTACGGTTTATTAAAAGGGAAATTAAACCGCGAGTCGTTTCAGCGATGCTAAAATTTTACTAGTGCTTCTAGTTACTTTGTTGTGGATACGTTAAACACTGTAATGACGGTTTTCGACGGAATGACGGTTTGTTTAAATGGCCGATCTTTGGTTTAATGGTGTTTAAATAAGAAGTAATGAGAAAGTGATAGTGGCAAGTTTTTCTAGGTTAAAAGTCAAATACTAATTTTTTTGTTAAATTATGATGAATATTATCCTACAATATAATACATTATTAAGGAACAAATTGCTTTTATATAAATTATTTATATTCTTACATATTGTATCTAATTATGGAGTAAATTAATTTATTATGGAACTTGAAGACGTTTGCATAAAAAAATATTAAGTGAGAAATTGCAACATAAAGTATTGATAGGAATTGCTAATGACATTTCATTATTGTTGTCAATATCAATTACGAACATTTCAAATAGAATAAATGGAAGCCAATTGTATTACACAAGTCATAAAATTATTTACAAACATTTCTTTTACGGAAATACTTCTGTTCAAATTAATTATAACTGAAAGTCATCTTTATTAATTCTATATATATTTATATATATTTCAGATTATTTATATTTAATTTATTATAATACTTTAAAGCTATATTATGTATAAGTCAGTTACCCATAATAAGTTTTTCTATAATAAAATACTTATTTCAATAAAGAAATAAATACTTAAATATAGAATATTTTTACCATATGTTCGCATATTCATGATATTTCATAATGAATATGATATGAACATAGCATAGAAAATTAACTCACTTATTTTTTTGAGGGTTATTATTAAATTGAGGAGTATTATTTTATCTGAAATTTTGATTTGATTTTTAAATCCAACAATTTATTTCAATTGACTTTAGCAATTTCATGTGAAAATAAAATTTCAACTACTTGTCAAATATGACGGACTTTTTTAAATATATTTATATTAAAGAGTAACTGCTAATTTTTGAATTTTACAAAAAGCAATAAAAACTAAAACATTTTTATAAGATAGTTTATAATCTTTTATTAATAAACGTATATAAAATAAATCGTTATAATTTATTAAACACTTAATAGCTTTCAATATTTAGTAATATTAACGCCTTAAAACAGGAAAAAACTGAATTTAGTAAATTAAATGTTTTCACGGCCATAAATAATATCGTTATCACGATAATTTCTAAATAATAAAAGTCTACTACTAATCACTTGAACTACTCGAATATATTAAAACGAGACGTTTTGCAAATGATATAAAACTGAATAATTATTAAATAAAACACAAAGCTAACCATTCGAAAGCATAAAACATCAGCGTAAATAATAGTAAAATAGATGAAATCGCAAGAATTTCCTTCTTAAAATTACAACTTTCATTTTATGCACATTTATTCCACATAATCACGTTAATACAATACCAAATTGTTATTCAACCATTGCATCTAACATCGAGCGTTGCACGTTTATCGCTGAATCCCCCCCCCCCACCCCCCGGTTCTTCCACAAAACGGAAAAACGTCTGAAATTAATTGTTACATTTCCAGCGTAATTGTCGAAACATTTTCAATTCACTTTAATAAATAGAATTTATTTTACGCGAAAAAAAACCCCGCGCGCTCGTAACAATATTGAATTCGCTACTTTCTAAATTCTTCAAATAATCCGCGCCGTTATTACTGCTCCGTCTTTAATTGGTTCCATTCTAAAACCCAAACGCCCGAGCGATATTTATTTAAAATTTTAATCGATACAAATAAAAGCGGCGCATTTATTGCTTTCTATTCGTCTGCAAAATCATATTTCTTTGCCGGCAAAAGCCAAACTTTCAATTACAACTTGATTTTATCCTCCCTTCCCTCCCCCCCCCTTTTCCTATACACCCTACCGGCGTATTTCCATTCCATTTCTTTTGCGTATTTACTTTGCGCACCAATGCAATATCTCAATTTCGCCTGTGTACATGTACCGCTTTTTTTTTCTTCTTTGTCCGTTTTGTTTCGTTTTTATCTTGTTTTTGTTCACTCGTTTTATGGTTTCATCATTGTTACGAGTCGAGACTGGCGTTTCTGTTGCATCAAACATGAATTTGGCGATATATCATTCCGCTGAATTTATTAGTAGTTGCTACTATATTTTATAATAACCCGGGAGATACCTCTGTGCATATGTATATTCGGAAAAATTTCTTTGAAAAACTTACCATACTTTTCAGCAAGCCAACTTTATATAGCTGATTTTTCACCATGTGATTTTATTGTACGAGATAAGCTAAGCAGTCTAATTCCTCTTTGTTTTAAGGAAATATATAAAAAAAATTCAATAAGATTCGTTCATTATAAATTATATTAAATTTTCATAAAAATTTTTTCAGTGACATATTTCTTGTATGATTTCTAGTAGGAAGAGATGTACGATATTCCACAAATATTTTCAAATAATATCTTTATGTCTAATCCTAGAAATATTCTTAGTATATTATTGGGAGATTAAATGTCCTAGATATGTACCACAGATATTTCTTAGAAATATTATTTGGAAATATTTGTAGGATACGGCACGATATCCCTTCCTACTAGGAATATAGTAAAATTTATAAAATACAGTTTCAAAACTACTGGAAAAAAATATTCTTACCAAGGAATAGAACTCGTTACCTTAGTCAAGAATTAAGTAACTTTACCACTACTCTACGCCGCTGCTTTAGGAAAAAATAATAAAATTCTAGTGTCGATACGAAAGGACCTACATTTTCTAATCATAGATATTTCTAAAGTAAGACTTATGTTTCTAAGCAGCGACATAGAGCAATGGTAAAAAACCAGACTTTTAACTAATGTAACAAGTTCCATTCCTTGATCACATTTTTTCTAATATTTTTTTTTTTTTTTAAATGCTACATCATATTATGGAGAATACTATTATTGCACACATATCCCGGAGTTATTACAAAATATAATATCAACTACTAATAAATTTATCTCAGTGCGTTACGCGTCAATTACGCTTTATTAATGATTAGCGTCGCAGTAAATTTGTTCGAATGATTCTCAGATTCAAGTGTCGCGATGGGATTGCAGTAATGAAACAACGCAAAGATTTATTTCAAAGGGAAATTTAGTTGGGAGTAAAAAATTGCGAATCTCAATGCCTTGATAAATTATTGATGATATTATGTAATGGCGATAAAGGAAATTAAATAAAAACGGAGGGAAAATGGATTGAACAGAGAAGGAGTAGAACTATTGTTTAAAGTGTTTTATAAATGATGTAAAGTGATTAATAAGAAAGAGAAAATAAACGCGACATTAACCGAGTGCCATTACAAGTAATGTTATTAATTCTAAAATTAATTGTCATCGAGCTATGAAAGTATATAAACAATGCTTGTAAAAACATATAAATCAATTTTTTTTTAATAACATGTGGATGGAAGTATAAAAGCAATCTACGTGACGTGGAAATGTTATGTCGTATAATTTTACGAATAAAAATAATTGAAAATGAAAAAAGAAAAATTTGTTATTCAATATTAAATGCTTCTATAATCTTATAAATTGTAAAAATAATGTTGTTATAAAAATAAGTGACCGTTGCAATTTATTAACGAATTTTTATGAAAATGGAGGGAAAAAAATTGAAAGTCACTGGGTGTTATGGCGAATTTGGATGATAAAATTTTTATAACACTCAGAAAATAGCGCGGATAAATTTAGATTCAACCATAAAATATCGTTTGAAGATGAGGTATAACTAATTTTTAGGTCACCGTAATGACGCTCCGAATCAACGGTAAAATTTATTTATTACATTTAAATAAAATATTTTTAAAATATTATAGTCAGACGTTCAAATGTCTGTGTAAAAATATTCACAATCAGATATCAATTCTAGGAAAAACAAAAGTAATTTAATTTAATAATCAGTATTATTTTGTACAATATAGGAAACATCACCACGCCAGCAGAGTAAAACTTGTTTTCAAATATTTTAATGGCACAGTGATTTTTCCTATAGTACACAAATGGCTACACATTAAGGTACTAAAACAGTAATTAATAACCTTTTTTTTTTCATTCTTGAAATGTACTGATTGTTAAATTATAATATTCATCTTTCTCCATATATAACCATATAATTTATCAATGCCGAAAAATTATCTAACGAAAATTACTAAATAACACCCTAACCCAAACAAGTAACATCTTCAACCAAACTAAAGATACAAAGAAAGTACCACCTAGACGATGGAAACAATTGATATTTCCAAAGGCAAAACCGCGGTTCACAATAAAGCGCGATTTCGCGAGAGGCGCGTCTTATTAATAATGTCGCAACGATTTGGTAACGCATAATTGCGCCGATTCATCAATGTTGGCGTAATAATACATCGATACGACCATAAAGTTTCATATTGCCGGCGTCGTCGTGAAGCGAAATTGCCTCGTTAAGAGGTGCATTAAAGGCTGAAATGTCGTGCGTAGCCCCTTAATGAATACCGCGGGGGTATGAGCGCTTGCTATTCCCCGCCACACATTTCAATTCCTTATTTGGGCGCCGTTTGCGATAATAGAGTTCAAATAGACGCTCGGTTCTAAATGGCTGAAACAATACGGGTTCGGGCGTTTTCATTAAAGCTCAATTACGCGTAACACGTGTGGGGTGAAAGGGGGGCGTAAAGGGATGGTAGGGGGGGGGGAGGTGGCATCAATCTTGCATTCGCAAAATTCCCTTTATCTAATTTCGCCGACGAATGGCATTAAGATTCTCGTCACGCCCGTTCGCGGTGATCCTCGTGCATCCAGCGAAAGAGGAAAGAATACCACTGAGATGGATAGTTACGGCGGTCGTGTGTGCGCACACGTACGCGCCAACCTTCGCATACGCTTCGCACAATGTTGCCAACTGCCGGGCGACGGGGCGCGCGCGTGAAATATTGAACCGAATTATTGCCAAAAGACGGAGCCGCCGAATGATTTTTTAACGGAGACGTATTTTCATGCTGGAAGCCTTCCGCGTGTTTCCGCCAATCGATGGATTTGCTAGTTGATCAAACTCGAAAGAAGGAGGGGGGAGGGGGAAGGCGGCTAAATTCGCGCAGTGAGAAAATATTTACTTGGCACCGACGTCAACAGAAATTTACCGTAAACATTCCGAGTGGATAATAATGTAGAATAACGCTTTTTCACTTTTTTATCATTAAACAAATCATTTTTAAGGAAATTAGGCGCGTTGAATGTTCTCGTTTTCATTTTTTCTTTTAAACCTTAATTTGGAATTATAGTAATTTTAAGTTTTATGTTTTATAAGTGAAGTAAAAATTAAGTTATGTTTAGTAGCACATTTATGTCAATATTAATGTAGATTATCAAATTTGAATTTGATTTAAAATTTCAATATGTAATACGTAATAGATATTAGCGTTAATAAAAATGCTTAACAATTTTATCTTAGTCTATTCCTTTTTATTAATAATAAATTTTATTTAGGCAATTTGAACTATACAATTTATTCTTATATATTGCACTTTAATGTTAAACTTCAAAATGTTTTGTAATCTAAAGTATGTTTGTTATATAATCAATAATTTTCTAATCTAATTCGTAACAATGTAATAACATAATAAGTTGAATGTTAAACGATATTGAAGCCAAAGTTGTGTTACATTAATAATTTAATGCTTATTTATGTATAATTATTGAATAAACTTGTACAATAAAGTATTGAATAAAAAGCGTTTTAAATTATCAGTTACCATTTTAAGCAAACAAAATTGCTACCTTCACCATTTTAATATTGCCAATGTAATTCAATTTGATATCCATAACCGTTTGTTGAATGTTCAACAATAAAAATGCATTTATTGCAATTCGCGTTGCCATTATTATCGTCGCACTTATCAACTTGTTATTACATTTCGATGCAATATTTATCATGTCTGCCAAATCTGTATTGAATTTGTTCCCAAGCAATTTCTCCTCTCTAATTCCCAGTGAAAAATATCTATTGAATCTATTGACAAATAGCAGGTTACATTTTAATGTCCGATTCTTATGACAAATGTCCCGCAAATGATAGCAATTCATTGTTGATTTCAACGCTCCGACATACCTCATTGTAATTACATTATAATTTAAGTTCAAACCATTCTAAACCGACGCCAACCTACGTGCAAGTGTTTGGACCGCGTCAAGTCGAATCTTATGGGAACTTAACACGTGAACTATCGAAGTCTTGCAAAATGTCAAAGAACTGCCTAATAAATCACGTCGTTACAATGTTAAGTAACAAGATCATAAAAGTTAACGTCGCCAGTAAATAAGAGATGTATTCGCATTATATCACGAGCACTTAGGCCTTTCCATATTAATCTCTCTCGGTGGAGATATTTCTTAAGAAAAACCCTGAAAGTCGAGTCAAATTGTTCACTTTTTAGTTAAAAAAGATGTTCCCCTTTTTTACTTCAAACACATAAATTATTTATTGAAATCAATATTCAAGACCAAGTGTAGGATAATATACATAATGAAATGAAAAGTAATTTACATAATATATTACTGTAAATTATTGTGTTCCATTCAAAGAAATAAAGTCATATATATAGAGTTAATAAGCTTTATGTATAATTATGTAACTATTTCTTCCTTCAATTTTTTTTAATAAAAAAATTGCCATAATTCTTAGCTGCCTACAGATTAAGAATCTTAACTGAAAAAGTGAGTAAACAATGAAATAAAAATTAACTTGAAACTTGGAAATAGCAAAATACGAAACTAACAATACCAACCAACAATTAACACTCGAGAATCCTAAAAAAAAAAATTTACCACAGCAGCGTCATCTCATTTAAATATCATTCCTCCATTTGAAGAGACACGCTACCACCAATCTTAAACAAGAAGAAAACAGAGAAAGAAAATCCATGCAAATATTACAAAGTTGAAACTTAAGGAATGATACTTGTTGCTTAGGATGCGGGGCACGAAAACATTTATTTCTAAACTTTCACGAAAAAAAAGAAGAAGAAAAAAAAAAGAAGAACGTCCGTAACCCGAAGCCAACATCGGGCCCCTCGAACGGCCGAAAATGTCTTTGAACTGTGGCAACTTTGAATGAGCGTAAAGACATGTGTACAACACACAAGAGCTGTTCAGCGGTGGCATTAAGTATTTCCTCGCTATTCTTCGCAGGAGTAACGAACGAACGGCCGTGCCGGGCTTCGCTCTCGGTTACTTTCTAAACGTCGGATTATAACCTGCGACCCAAAGAATCCCGCTCACAATGGAGAATGCCCTTACTCGCACTCGGCTGAGCCGACACCCACTGCGCCCCCCCCCCCCCCCCCCCCCCCCCCCCCCCCCCCCCCCCTCTCCTCGGCCGAGCATCGTCCTGCCCCGAGCGATACAGCCGACGCGACAAACCATTTCTTTTTCGCCCGATCATCCTTCTCTGTTATGACCACTACTTTTTACCGTTACCACGAAATGCTCGCATTCTAATTTCAATAAGAAATTATTCACCTCTTTATTTTCTTCTATCCGACATTATTTACACCATTATTATATCATATTGTACGTATGTCCTACTAACAAAAAAAATAACTCTGATCAATTGTCGTGACAAATAGATTTAACCAGAGTATTATTTATTTTAATCTAAAAAATTTAGGGAACTAAAATTTTATGACTGTCATGAAAATTAACTGCATGTACCGTAAAGAAAAAGTTAAATGTAAGATTATTATACTCAATGGTCGTATATTTATAGATCGTATATATATATATATATATATATATATATATATATATATACGTGGTAAAGATATTGTTTACAGTGCTATGAATTTTACTATACCATTAGAATAAAATTTTACGTTTGATACAGTAAAATTTAGTATTTAGTATGATAATAATCGATACGAATATAAATAATTTTACTAGACCACACCTAAAATATTATTACATTGGTATAGTAATTGCACAAACAACATAGACGATATCTTTCCAACGTTAGAACGTAGAGTATTTAATATAAAATTTCTCAGTATATAATTAAAGTTGCTATTATTTTTTCTGGATGCAATTCAACGATAACATTAGTGAAGAAATGAAATACACAAAGAAAAAAGTTTCATAAAAAACATAATATACTTTATAGTGCCATATTAAAAGAAATGTTAACAAATTATTCTTTTTTCTAAAAGATTCAACTGAGTTGCGAAACTTTATTCTTAAAAAATAAATCCCACGAATCTTTCCCAACGTTTTCTCATATTTTGAATAAATAAAATTTAACGTTACATTTAGGATTATTTACAACTTACTTTTAACATACAAATTATTAATAAACGATGTTCAAAATTGCATAACAATTATTGCGTTATGATTAAAAATGGATATAGTTGGCAATCGCCTCCTACGTGATTTGCGACACAATTTACGTTCCATTTACACTAATTTCAATCAACCATTGTTACAATTGATACCAACCTCAATACAATACATTGAACGAACATCCCCCTCTCTCATCCTTTTTTTCTTATCCCTCCCTTGTTATTCTCACAACCATTTCCAATAATCCGTCATAAATAATTTATTTGCCGAACAATTAACTTAATAAACAGCAATCTAATTAAAAAATAATTTTCAATATATTATACGTAAGTGGAGTGCGGGATCCACTTTTAAACGAGCATAAAAGTGAAATAATTGTAGCCTACTTTGGGTGAAGGGGAAGCTCGGAACTAATTATCCTCCAATTTTAATTATACGAGGACGTTGCTTCCCGAATGTTACGGCAATAAAATAACGCGCTCTAAGTTCGCCGTTTCGCGTTCATTATTAACTTACGATAATGTCCGATTAATTATAATCAGACAGTCGCAATTCAATTATATATTAAACGCGATTATATAAACTTTTCTTTGCCCAAAATAATAATGAAAAAATGTGTTGAATTTGGTATAAAAAAGAAGTGCAGTATAAAAAAAAAAATAAAAATAAATCACTAACGAATAGAATTCCTTGAAAAAGAGTATGCAAAAATGAAGAGGTAAATTTTTTTTTCTCGCAAACTGCTTAATTTGCGTCTCGGTACATAGTCAGCCGATAAAAAGTGAGTTTAAAGATTAACGTAATTAAAAACTCTTATCATTAAAGTTGTCCCGGGGTAGCGCATTATCTAATTGGAAAATCGTAAGGGAGAATATTTTTTTTTTCATCCCGGCCGGGACTTGCGATTAAGTTTTTCGCCGATTAAATTGACTGCGGGGCGACGAATAAAGTGCCGAAGTTAATCGCTTAATTTCTTAATACGATTTCGAAAAAAGAAAGAAAGAGAAAAAAAGGCCTTTACTCCTTCCGCTTCCCGCGCGTTTAAAAATGCCAGCTGATTATAAATGTCAGTGGAGTTGCGCGTGCAATTAAATTGTGGCGTAATGCGAATTGTTTTGGTGGGAAATTCGCACTCCCTGGTTTCCTTTTTTTCTGTACGCCTTTTTTCGGACTCAGTTTATTGCGGCGGGGAGCCGGAAGAAGGCGAGAGAAACGACGCACGAATTAAACCGCGCAACAAAATCGATCTTTCCCCGTTCTTTAAACTTTTTTTTTCTCTCTACTACTTTTTTTTTTTTGTTCGTTTATTTTTCAACCGCGACTTCCTACACGACGCTACGTGCTTCCAACGTCATGTTCGCCGGCAATTTTATATAAGAAGCGTTCGATTTGATACGTCTTCAAAATTCGAGTCGACTTATCGCGTGGGACGCCTTGAAAAACACTTTGATGTGTACGATTTAATCAATCAAAATGAACAGAGCAGCCAGCAAATTGTATTACACTTTTATGCTTTCTTTTTGCCATTATCGCGTCTAGTAATGTATACATTAAAAGAGAAAGTTGGATATAAAAAAAACAATAATTATTCCATCTTCAGTAATTGAATTATGAATAATTGTGTGGGGAGCAATTTCTAATTTCATCAAGCGGACATTTTGTAAATTAAATTTAGAAATAAGAACGATGTAGAAATAAAAATAAACTATCTTAAAGTATTTTCAAATAAATTTTAAACAATAGGTAAGTTTTCTGTCGAGAGAAATGGGCTATTTAAAAAAAAAATCTATTGTCACTCTGTCTATATGTATTCCGGTACAACAAAACGTTGCATACATATAAATATTTCAAGCACACAGTAAAAATACATTATTTTGAATATTTTAAAATAAGATGTAGACGACTTACCCCAAAATCCCATGTGGCACTTTCAGCCATTCCGGCATCTGGAACATAAGCACAATAATATTCATGAAATATTTTATATTCAATGTTAAACGTTGGAATTAACAAAAAAAATAGTAGTCAAAGTAAAAAAAAAACATGTTGAACATCTTTTTTCAAGCTCTACGTAAACTTCTAACATTTTGTCGTTTAAAGACTTTTCAGTAATTAAAAGGATAGCGCGCAAACTCCTAAGTAATTACGAGCGTATTGAAAACTAAAACTAGGTAAAATCCTAAGTAATTAAGAATCTAAAACAACCATGCTTTATTATATTATTTCTATTGTACTTCTTGTTTACCATTTCTGAATGAAAAATTCCAAGTCAGTTAAGTGTAGTTAGCTTTAGCTCGGTAGTTAGTTTAATTAGCGAAACTTGAGAAAACTATGATAATATGCAGCAAAATTTACCGATCTTCAAATGATTAATTAATTAATTAACATTGGATCAATAACCAGTGGAATTGCCAAATTCTGAAAGAAACTATGAGAATCTACCAAAAAAAAAAAATTGCTATGCTACATTGAGGCATTATACTTGCAGAATATCATTATATAGCAAACTAAATTATGAAAATTTATTAAATCAATTTATTAAAAATCGTTATTCCATACAGTTTTGTACAACTTGACATTCTCTGTCTTATGAACGTCCCTTGGTTTCTAATTCTTAATATTCTTTTTTCTCCCTGTATCTTATCACACAGAAGCTAATTCTAATTACTTAAACCGTAATTTAATTATGATACCACCATCGCTCCATCTGCAATATTAAAGCTCTAGTGAGTTTTATCCGACGAAGATAAATGGTTGTTGCCGGTGTAACTTTCGTTTTATACAATATACAAACGACAATAAAACTGTTGGAATTCAATGAGAATGCTTTGGTAACTTTGCAGGTATAGGAGTAGTCCTGGTGACTGTGAGCGCCGTGGCTTGGCGAGTAACCAGCCGGGAAAATTGCGGAAGCTTCTTCGGATTTACGGGTATCTCAAGTAGGATGCCGCCCGCGAGGCCGATGCATCCGTACGCGGCAATGATTTATCCGGAGTTCCAGTTCAGGACGCCGCCCCCAAGTTATCAGGTATTCGCCTGCTTTTTTTCTTCCTCTCCTTCTTTTTATCTTTCTTTCACTATTTCTCTCCCTCCCACCCCCTCTTTTTTTTTTCTATGTTTCAATACGCCCGACCGTTTTCTACCTTGTTGGCCATTATGCTTCGAACCATATGTGCCGTCGTTGAATGCACGTCCGGCTTCGACGCTTTATTTCTGTATCAATCTTTCAGATACAATTTAATGTTATTTACGAGCGAGCAAGATTTATCCGCGCAGATTTCAATTAGTTGGAGATGGACGATAAATTTGATACCCGCATGCGCGCATTTATGAAGAATGATGGAGGAGAGCAATGCCGTAAATATTCGAAGAAAATGTGTAAATGACAAATATTAAGTGAGAAATAATCAGTAAAACGTATTTTGTGATTGATTCCCTGACTTGCAGTTGATCGATGTATCGATACGCAATGATCGATTAGACACTTCGAACGAATGAAGATCGGATAAGGATTATATAGAAATAACCGCACTTGAAGAAAGAAAATAAAAATGAATACTAAATTCAGAAAATGTATTGCCTTTAAATTGACATATACAGCTGAGGAGAACTGATACAATTGTTTATTATTATAGAAGATATATATCAAATGATCGGAAATGTAAACGTTTGAAATATTCTTAACTGATTTCAATAAGCGTGAGGATGCTATTTTGATAAAAGAATTTTCTCGTCGATATTCTTATCTTTTAAATCTGACCGATTTTAAATTAATAAATAAGAAGTTCTGTAACATAAAAACTAGTTTGATTCTTGAATATTTCATGTTTTACGCGAAGTACTCATTTTATTTAATGAATTGTATATTTCCAATGCATAAAATATTTTAGTAATGTAACTAAATAAAAAAAATACATTTTTTAATGAAAGTATTCATTCGTACTGCATCAGATAAAAATATGCTGACACTTACAAAATAAAAAAAAGAAAGAAAACTCAAACAAATCGTTATTATGTAACGATACACTTTTGCCATCGTAATTTTCTTGATTATTATACGCTGATAAAATGTCACGGTGACATTAGATCCCAATCCCCTTTCGTCAACATAAATTCGTGCTAACCAGGAAACATTAAATTACTGCACAACACTTATTCTAAATGACGCCTCTCCCACGCACGCACACTTCGGCGTTCGTGTTTTCTTTCGTGCACTTTCTCACGAATATTTTGCAAAGCGGACACCCACACCGGTTGGGAAAGGTAAACGGAAGAGAGACGAAGAGGGCTCATCGATGGCACCAAGATATTGCTCATCGGAATGCATATTTGGTTACTCGAGATTACTCAATGTACTTTGAAGTTGCCAGAAGGTACCCCACTCAAAGAACCCTTAATTTTTTCCGCAACAAAAATATCAGAGAATAAAAAAAAAGGTCTAACTTTTATCTAATTTTCAGGAACAGCGATGTAAATATGAATCAGAAATGTTTGTAATAAATTGAAGGATAATAATCGCTGATAAAATTCTATCAAATTGATAACTTTAAATTTCGTTAAATATCAACCATAATTTCAACTAACCAAAATAAGTATCAATCAAAAGAAAGAATAATTAAAAAAAAACAATTGACCACAATACAGATGAATAATAATTACTGTAAATTTCATTTTGTTTCACTATGTATTTTTGAATATGAGTCGAAAAAATATTGTATTAATTATATTAAAAGACTGTCCATAATATTGATTATTTTAACCTCAATATTGATTGATATTACTAGAAAAAGATAATTGAATTTAGATTGATTGCTTTAACCAACGCATATTTTCCTCAGCGCGCCAGCTCTTCCGAACTTGCTTGGCAAACTTCAAATCTCTTGTCATCGAATTTCAGGAAAATAATGAAAAAGTTGTCGAGAATTGCGCGTCGAATGAAATACCGCTTTATTTAATTGAATTAAGTTGGAAATAGTAGGTTTTTGAATGCGCAGGATCATTAAGCAATGTCACCGAAAGATCTCCTTTTCATTTCCATTTCAATTCATTTTGAACTGTCATATTCATAAAAGTGTCACTATATATTTATTTTACTTCACTTTATTAAAAGTGTACTTTTTCTAATTAATTTTCAACTAAAGTTTCTGTTTTCGCCGGTAGTGAATGAGTTCATTTCAGGCAGGTATCTTACAATTAAATCACGTGACATGTAAATTCCAAATATTGCCTACAAACTTAATACAGTTTTTTTTAACAGAGATTAAATATTTGATGGAGTTATTATAACATTTCAGTCATAAAAATATATAGTAAATAAACGAAGAAAAAAGTATATTATATTATAAAATCTAATGCATATCAAGTTTTAGTAAACTGAATTATGAAAACAATATTTCAAAACATTATTTTCAAATGAAAATATAGATATTTTTCTTGCACATAACATACCCAGGTAGGAAAAAAATTATACTTGGCCCGATAGATTTTTCCCACATGGGTTTCATCAAATAAATAATTATATTAATTAATTTAATCTATGATTGAAAGTACCAAAAAATTTGCTACCAGAACATCACTCTGGACATTTTGTTTACCTAAATTATCATTAGTTACAAAATCAGTTATTACTTATAAAACAAATTACTAAATTCTTTAAAGCAAACATCACACTCTAAACGTAAATTATCATAAACTCCAATTTTTAAGCCAGAAATATCTCAACGTCTACAATGACGATAAGACCGCTCATCCGGACTTATGATACTTTAATACATTTCATTTAATATATTCCCACACAAAATTTAACACCACAACTTTAATTATACTCAAAGCAGCATCAATTATATTCATCGCACCCTGAACATCAAATTTCAATCGCACTTCACGCACCAAAAGTGCATTAAAGTCAAACATTATTCAACGGGGCGCTCGGAAACTTTGAATAACCAAGAAAGAAATGCCGCCCACGATTACAATTGAAATCCCATTGTACATGATTAATGAACTCAAATATCCGCGCGGTATTTTTCATCGCATTTCCAATTTCCCCCTCCCCCCCTCCCCCGTCCGTTCGATAACTTTCTGAATAGGGGATAAGGCAATAATCTCGCGGAATCTAATATATTGACTTGTGTGTGATTCAGGCCAGCATGCAGGAGTATAGGCTAAGGTTATTATTATTGGACCGACTGCAGCCGACGTCGTCGCCGCCGCCGACGTACAGATCGAACACCGGAAGCATCGCGGCACCGGGCACCACGCGGGAGAGCAGGCCGCCCAGTTACTGCGGCCGCAACAACGTGATGACGCCCGCGCTCGCCAGCCTGGTGCCTTCGAAGAAGGACGCGAACCTCGTGAGGATCGTCCAAACGGAGTCCGGGCCGGTTATCCTGAGCGGCGACCAGACCCCGCCGGTCGCGGCCGTCGAGGTCTTGGCGCATCTTTAGCGGACGTCGCGCCCTAACGACCCCGGCCATTCCCAATGCATCACGACTCAGTACAAATAAGCCAACAATAAACGCCACCCTAGCAGCGGCTCGATCGTAACAAATGACCCGCAAATGGAAATTCACTGGCGCGATATATATCCCAC